>JAUMHR010000090.1:9781602-9792924 GCA_032361145.1 Enteromius fasciolatus | reverse complement strand
TAGTAAGGACTCTAGCTGCTGCATTTTGAACCAACTGTAGTCTATTTATCAAGCATGCATAACAACCACCCAATAAAGCATTACAATAGTCAGATACTAGAAACATGGCTTTCAAATGAAAGATTGCTATCAAACAGCAAACCTAGGTTCCCAACTAATGAAGAAGAGTTGACAGAGCAGCCATCAAGTGTTAGACAGTGGTCTAGATTATTACGTGTGGGGTTTTCAGGTCCGATAATGAACACCTCTGTTTTGTCACAATTTAACAGAAGATACTTGACATCCAATTTTTTATATCAGCTATGCATTCCATGCATTTCACCTGGCTGAGAAGAAATATAGAGCTGAGTCTCATGAAATTGCGTATAAATAGTACACCAAATAAAAAAGAAAACTTTATTTATATGCAAAAATGGACTTTGGCGTATATGTGACATGCAGGTACAATATGCAGTTTTCTCATGCATATAAGATGCAGTTTTTGCGTACATATCTATATCTATTTTTATTTTGGGTACTATTTACAGTATATGCACATTCGTGAGATCGGGTTGGTGGAACGCAAAAGATATTCTGAAAAATGTCCAATGATTTGGACCCCATTGACTTAAACTGTAACTGTAACTGGACAAAAACATTTGACATTTTTTAAAACATCTACTTTGGTGTTTCACAGGATACAATTTTGGAACAATGCAAAAGTGAAATAATCATAATTGATAGCATTGTCTCCATCTTCTCTGTATAGTCATGCATGTGACATGAAAGAAAAAAGTTCTTATCATGATTAGTTTAATAGATATAATAGATTAGTTTAATAATATTATTTTAATAGAATAGCTCACCCAAAAAATGAAAATTAGGGCAAATTTTACTCACCCCAAAGCCATAGGCATATATGACATTATATGAGTATATGAGTTTTAAAACAATTTATCCTGGCTCTTCCAAACTTGGTAATGCTCATTAATAGTGTCCATTATTTGAAGTCGTATATACTAACAAACGGGTTTTTGTAACAAAAATATTTCTATTTTTTTTCAAATTATAATGGAAATAACTGACTTCCGATTTTTTTTTCCCATGATAGCGCCGAGTTCCGGCTTATGGCTAACTTCTGACTCAACGTACAACATATGACGTAAGTTGCATCATAATTCGAGTCATAGGTCAGCCAAGAAACCGGAACTCTGTACTCTCGCGAAAAGCAACGGAAGTCAGTTATTTCCATTATAATTTGAAAACTAGAAATATTTTTGTTACAAAAACCCATTGATCTGCTTTTGGACATGTGATAACACCCCGAAGGCATATAGGTTAGTTTTATAGGTTATATCTGATTTACAGAGTTTTAAAATAATGGCCATTATCCAGCCACTTTACCAAGCTTGGAAGAGCCAAGATAAATAAAAAAAAAACCTCTGACTGTGTCCGTCTGAAAAAAAGAAAGTCATATACATCTAGGATGCTTTGGGTGTGAGTAAAATATGCTGTAATTTTTGGGAGAACTATTCCTTTAAGGCACTCTGAGTGTTCGTTGATGACATTCTCATGCATACTGAAGTAGATTGCATCATTCAAACCCACACTTCGGCCTAATAAATGATTCATAGGCACCAACAAACAGTCATTCTTTTGAACAGCACGTGTCATATTAATATTTCATGAATGATGAGTACTTCGTGCCACTACAATGCATACTTACGATGTTGTTTGGTCCTGCATCGTCTCATTTTTGTTTGTCTTTTCTAACTCACATTACCTTTTTTTAAAGCAACTTATTCATTTCCTATACCAAATTTACTTTGGCTCTTTTTTGTAAGTTATGCACAATATCTTCCCAGACAGTGTTTTCGCTGATGGGAACAGTTTTAGGTGTTTGGGCCAGGAGGGTACCCATACTTATAATAGCTGTCCACTTTTTAGTGTTTCTTCTAATTGTATCTACTGTATCTGATTGAGAGGATGCCATCAATGGAAAAGAAGGGCTTTATTGTCTTGTTTTTCCTTTTGTGGAATTGTCCCTCATTTCTAGGTCACCGCCTGTGATGAATGCTTGAATGCGTTAATGAGTTCCCTGTGAACTCTTTCCTGTGTGTGAGCTCCTCTCGTCTTTGTCACAAACACACTGTGTGTACTATTTGCAGTGCCCCTCATCAGCTGCCCTATGAAGGGAATTATGGGATTGTTGTGACTGCCAAATTACTGTTTGTTGAAGGAGAATGTGAAAAACCTTTGAGTTTGTTTAAAGGTTGCTTTTGAAAAGCCTAATTGAGCTGTTTCAATGTTCACACAACGGATCGACCCACATCCCCTCCTTTTGCCCCTCCATCAGCATTATCCTCAACCTTTGATTTCATCCCAAGGGAAATCTCAATAATTTGTGCCAACTTGACAACTCTATTGTAGCCATTACATTAATAGGCCCATCCTTTTAAAAGTGATACTTTAACCAAAAATGAAAATTACCCCATTTACTAAAGCCATCCTAGGTGTATATGACTTTCTTCTTTCAGACGATTACATTTGGAGTTATTAAAAATGGCTCTTGCAAGCTTTATAATAGCAGTGAATGGTGGTCAAGATTTTGGGGGTCAATAAAAGTCTCCTGAAGCAAATTGATGTGTTTGTGTAAGAAAAATGTCCATATTTAAAAACTTTATAAACCACCAATCTCTAGTTTCTGCTAAATGCTCTTCAAAATCTCAACCCCCATTTACTGCCATTAGCTTGAAAGAGCCAAGTCATTTTTAATATAACTCAGATATAACCCTAACCTCATCTGAAAAAAGAAAGTCGTAAACACGTGAGATAGCTTAAGGGTGAGTAAATCACGGGGTAATTTTCATTCAATGTTGAATAATACAGTGCGAATTTTAAGAATGGTTAAATTAAAATAATCGTTTTTTATCGCCTGTTCAGAATTGGATGATTTTCCGAAACAAAAATGGGTCCCCAAACCTGTGGGACGGTGAAATTGTGCACCACATGACAACGGATGGGAAATGGCCTTTGCTCATTAAATAATAATGAGTGTCTCGTTAATTATTAAACTCTTTTTATCTCAACTTGGCAAAGTAAATTACCCGGTAACAAATGCTTTAATTAAAGTATTATTAATATTTATAAAGATTCATGGGCTATTAATGTATAACTGCTAATATACAGAGTGGTACCAAAAGTCTAAGATCATTTGTGGAAATGATTATTTTTGCTTCATTTTTAACTGAATAAAAGAAAATCAATATATTATAAGCAAAACAGGTGCAAATAAAGTGAAGTTCTATGAGTATAAAGGCCTAATTAGAACGATAGAACTAAGAAGAACAAAGATCGATCTTTTTATCTTCACCTCAGTGCTTAAAATTACAGATTTATCCTCTTTAGACAGCCTCAGGTCCAGTAAGGTCCAGAAGACTTTCAGACCTGAAAGAAAATGAACTTAAACTGAAATAGTTTAACTGAAAATAGTCTTATCTGTAAATTCCAGAGCTCACTTTATAAGTCAGATAAAAAAAATAAACAAAAAAAGGTGGCTACCCGAAGCATAGCGGCCCACAGGACTCAACATGCACCCTGAGTAGATGTTAATCAGCATTTTGAGTCACCACGGTTAAAAACAACCACCAGACTAAAATACTGTTCTTTAGGCGTTAGCTATGTAGCCTGAATGCTAATGCTAATGCTGTGCATGAGCGTAAACATGCATTTAATGAACCAGAAGAAATACTGCCAGTGCTCCGGGAATGTGAATGTACAATTTGAAATTGGAAAGACCCAATGTTTTACACTAGTCTCAGATAATTCAACCGATATTTGTAACAGAACCTGAGAGTGGAGGAGGGTTAAATGTGGCATAATAATGCTTAACTGGGTGTTTATGAACAATCTCAGCATTGTTTTCCTCTGAAATAGAGAAAACTTCCTTTTTTTAGCCCTCTTTAGTACTCGTATGTAAAGTTAGTTGTGGTTTCTCAACTGTTTTCTTTCACATTTGCAAAAACAACCAGTCATTTTGATGATTCGTTTTGAGTTATTTTCCATTTCCTCTTTCCTTTCCCGTACAGAATGTGCATCTCCGTAAGCTTCTCAAGGAGCTTTGTCTCAGCATATCAAAACATACTAACATGGACATTTTAGCAAAACTAAAAGAATACAATTTGCAGAGTTTTCATTTGGACAAAGGAAACCGTTTCACTGTGGCATTCGGGCCGAAAGGAAACAATCACTGCCCTGTTTGGACTTTTATGGCATGTGGGAGAAAGCCAAATGAGCGTTACTGGCCTGCGAGTCAGTGGTCACAAACAAGGACCGCAAGAGACACTGAGGTGTTATATTTCATTTTAAGCATTCAAAGGGGCTATGAGTCCAATAAACCACATGTGAAATATGTTCGCTTCGACACGCATTGATATCCAAAATCATATGGCCACTTTGAGTCTATTTAAAAGTAGCCAGTGTCTTAGATTTTGCTTTTCTTTATTGGTCCTTTTCATCTTTGCAAAACTCTCTACTTTAAAAACGTCAGCTATTTTGTTCGAACCCGTCGAAGTGATACAATCAAGAAGCGTCTCTGCTCAGTTCAGGGGGTGAAAAGCTTCCGAATGCCACACACGTTGCAAAGGTCACTTTTTTCCACAGCAGATCCCATGTGCTTTCACATGTATTGCCGGGTGAATGATGGACAGGGCAGTTTGTGTTGAGGGGTTTCCAGAGAGAACTGTTATGGAAAGACATCAAAGGTGATATTGCATATAATAATAATGGTCTTGTCACTTTGATGGGTTCAGGAGGCCTGAGAAAGCACTTTCCTAAAATGCAAGGTTGCCATAAGATTTATTATTTCCCCTGAGCATTTTATGTTGCCTAAAATTATAAGCCTATACAGAAATAAAGCAATTCAGACACCTTTTGCATGGTGTTTTTTGTTTCGATAAATGCTGCATTTTTGTATAGAAGCTCGTTTCCACCGCTGAATTTAAAAAAAAATGGTTATTGCGATTTTTATTAAAAAATCTATTGCAATTGCAAGTTATAAAGTCAGAATTGCAATAACTGTTTTATTTTTTTTTTAGTGGTGGAAACAGGATTCCATAATTTAGTTTTATTTGAATGTACTGTAATTAATTTTATTAAAAGTAACTATATTTATTTTTACATATTTTGACAACAAATTTAAATTAAATCAAATAAACGACATTTAAAATAAATGTCTAAAAAATAAATAAATTTAAATAATTAAAATAAATTTCTAAAATAAATGAACAAAACAAAAATGAAAAATATATACTGTATGTGTGTGTGTGTTTATTTAATTCTTTGTTTTTGTTGTCAAAATCATATATTTACAAAATGTGTAAAAGGGGGACAGCTGCTTATTACTCCGACAACAGAAAGTCACATCAAGCTGTAGAAGAAGTAAAGAAGGTGACGAGAGGATGATGTTGGATATCGCCCATCTGTGCACAGGAACGACAAGACATTACTTCTGGGCCGTAGCTATCAAGTGAATTGAGTAATTGCCAATCGTGGCGGGCTTGTGCTAATGAGATTTCATTCCCGAGCCCTGAGCCAATGTCTCCTCATGCATGATGGAGTTTAATTATGTGTGTGTACAGATATGAGCAAGATATTTACCAAGACCAAGTCTAGAGCACGATGTGGTCCTTAATGAACTTCTCATTCACTCACACCATTCATGCCAGATTTCCTCCACGAGGGAGGGAATAAATGGCATGCATATTCATATCATGCATAATTTACACAGACTGCCTGACACACTTAGAAAAAAATGGTGGTATTGCCATAAATGAATAACCTCCATGGAACCTCTCCATTCTTTTAAAAATATTATAGTGGAGAATGGTTATTTTGATTATGTTCACTTGAATGTACCAAAAACATACTGTTTTGTTTAAGAGTACTTTTTAAGATTTGTCATTCATTTCTAGACCTTAAAAATCACCTTTGTACCATTTCTTGTACTTCCAGGTTTGGAGAGCTTCAAGTCCACCTGATGGTTGCAGGATGGGGTGATTTTTTAGTAATGGAGTGGTTCTGGCAAGCCTCTGGGTCAATTATGATCTGAGCCCTTTATAGACCGCCACAAAGAGCTGAATGAGATCTACAGTATGAACACTCAGACTAAAGTCCTCAGACGCTTATATATATATAGGTTATAAATGAAAAGAATAATGATATCAGTGTCATCCTAAACGAATAATATTCAGCTTCAGTTTTTTTGGGGTGGAACATTTAGGAGAAGAAATACTAAAAATAACATGTAAAAGGAGATTTGAGAATGTGGACTTCTCACATGGAACCAAAAACATCCCAAATGTAGGTCAGCGGTAACCTTGTGTGTGTTTAGTCAGAAGTGTTTTAGTCTGCTGAAGCACTCAGACATTTGTGTTATAGACGTTATGAATCACATAACTCAAGGGCAAAACACTGACCGTGTGTCATCGCTCATTTGTACATGAGAGCGTAGGGGAAAATTTATGTTACAGAAATTATATCAGGCCAGCATTTTAGTATGTGAATAAATACCTCCTTCGCTTATAACACTGACCCCATCCTCAAGTCTGAGAGAGACAAATTACTTTCTCTGAACTTAATTCGTGTCTCTTCATTTGCTGCTATGTGTTGGTCCACATAGGTCAAGGACACCCTTGAGGGCACTTGAGGAGAAGTCACTACTGATGTGTGTCTACAAAGCATTTGGCCAAAAACACTGTGTACTGTAACTGCTGTGTTTCAGAGCCGAGTTTTCAAGCTTCAAAATGCACATAAAGTTATCAGCTATGTCTAGAAAGCCTGAGTGCTAAATAATAAGGACATTATATTTTAATGAATTTCCCTGAGACTATACACCATGACTACTCCCTCTTCTTGGTCTTCAAAAATGGCTGACATTAATTTTGTATAATATGATAATATTTTGTAATGATCGTTTAAATCTCTTTGTGTGTCATAAATCAACATCTCAATAAAATGTTATGTGGTTTCAAATCAAAATCTGACTTTCTGTTATGAAACGGGATGTTGATTTTATACATGTCCTCATATTAGGACACCAGGACTAAAAGCATGTTTATTACGCGTTTGGGAGACATAACAAATGAATAGGGAAAGAAATTATATTTCAGTATTCTATGAAATTGGATATATTAGGGAAAAGTAAGGTAAACAAATATGCTACATGTACATTTAGTTTATAGATACATTGTACATAATGAGAAAACCCGTTTATGATCATTTTACACACATTTTGCAGATAGAAAAATGGTATATCGAATCAAATTGAATCATCTTTATACCAAACAAAAAAACTGAACTAAAAAAGTGTATTAAATATCTAACCAAAGAAACAGAACGTGCATCCAGGAAAATATTTTGTGTTTCAGAGAAGAAAGTCTGAGTGTGAGTAAATGGTTTAATTTTAGGATGAAATATTCCTTTAATGTTGCTATACCGTAGTCATGTGGGAATTCACAGGAGGTTTAGTTTGACAGATGGTCTGAAAGTCAGGGTTCAGAATGTATGTCAGTAGGTCGATAAAAAGGGGAGCCATAAACACTACAAATCCTTGTTAGAGCAACGACAGCCCGCACTTTGACCTGAGGCATCAACATATTCACAAGCATTAAAGAAAAGTCACATCTTCGTGATCTACAGCAACTGACAGTATCTTCTGGCGAAATCCTCAAACAAGCAACTGTAAGAAGGCATTAAAATTGTATCCATTCAAACCACACACACATACATAAGCGACATATTAGGAATCATAGGCAGTTCAACCAATTTAATGTTATTGCATGCATTTAATGCATACAAATATGTATTTTGTACGTTATAACGTGCATGTTAATGTATGCTCACACATTCCACAACAGCTGACTTGCATCTTCTCACCCGTTCCTTTTAGCTGCATGTTTTCCTTTATTTTATAGAGTCACTGCTGTCGTCTCTGTTTGGTTACTCAATAGTAAAAGCTGTCTTTTGTCTGTCTAGGGACATTTGCGTCATGTCACCCTGTGGAAGCGCGGACCAGCCCCCCTCAGAGTCAGAACACTATGCCTGTCACAGGCGGTCACTGCAGGATCTTTTGTTGATCGTGTTGATGTTGCAGTTTCAGCTGAAAACATACGTCTGGAAGCAGTTTTTGCTGGGGATTTCTGCTAGCCCAGGATCCTGAGGAGTGAATCAGAAACTTGGTCTTTAGAGACCTGTTTGTTCTGTTAAATACAATTTAGTAGTCTTTGGGTTAGCTCAGATTCAAAATAACTATAAAGAATAAAAAAAAAAGATATATATATAATATATATATATATAATTTTTATTTATTATTTTTAATTAATAATTTTTTTTATTTTTAATTTTTTATTAAAATAAGTGTAATAGCTGTAGTGCTGTGACGTAACAATACTGCCATCTACAGTCAATTATATGTAACTATTTAAACTAACAAACTAACTTAACTAAATAAATGTTTATCCCTCGGTTTGCCGGACAATGCTTGAACCTAGTAGTAAAAATTAAACATTCATAGCGTTATCGTAAAAAAAATGTTAAGTAAAAATATCAAAATGGACTTTTAAATGTTACAAACAATGACTTAAAAAATAATTTAATATCAACAACCAATCATTGTCAAGGGTGAACTTTTAAGCCAATCAGCATTCGTTTTTTAACTCAGGCGCGTCATCAAACTTGCGTGTGGTAAACGCCACAGTTGTAAATAACCTGAAATTTAATTAAACTATCGGAGAAATGATGAGAGTGTTTCAGGATAAGTGTCACGTTTATCGACGGGGTAAGTAGATTAGATGGATTCGATTATAAATGTTTGTATGATATATAGATTAGAAAGATTATGCATCCTTGATTACTACAGTATATCGAGGAGAGAATCTAAACAAAACGCAAACAAAGCGTTTTGAAAAACACAACATTGTGTGGGATAATGTTTAGAATTAAATTATATAAACTAGAATAGGGCATTTTAGCTTGGAGATTAAGTATTTGCCCTGTTGGGGTCATATGGTTAGTTCAGAATCAGATTAAACACACTGGGCAACTTTTTGAGATTGGTTATACATTTTCAATGGAAAAGTGCCCAAGCAGCATTGCTCTTAAAATGTTGCCCTGTGTATCATCAGCATACAGTAAGTGTGTATGTAATGCAGATATAGTGACTCCTAGTGGTTTTAATCTGCAACATCTTGGTTAATACTGTTCCTGAAGGGCTGGTATCCATGATGTACGTGGAGCCAATGTTTATGTGTAGCCTGCAGAATAACATTCAGAAGAAGTTTGTCATGTCAAACCCCAGGAAGACTAAAATTTGCCAAGGAAAGAAAGTCAAAAATGAGAAATTTACTTCAACTTATAATATTATTAAGATAAATAAAATGCCACTGCTTCTTAAATATAATTTTTTTTTCCAAATAACCTTTGCATCGTTATGACTCCAAGATTCATGTTTGTTTATATAGTTTCAAAATGCCTCATTTTATATTATTTAATTATGTGTTTGACAGTTTGTGACATATTTACACATTTTATTAAACTGTAGACAATTTCATGTGCTATGTATACATCAAAAGTGTAAAATATTGACTCGCTTTTAGTCGAGCCATGTATGAACTGCTCTCTTTAAATACAATACATTTGTCTTACAAAGAGGTTATTGTAGCTGTGCATTTCCTGTCTTCATAGCACCGACAAGTGAATTTGTTTTTCCAGTAAGTGAGATCACTAGCAGAGGGGGTCCCCGTGAGCACATATTTTCCATCTTTTCTAACGAATTGGTGGCTTTCTGAACTAATGTGGAGGTAATCGTCTGAGTTGTAGTTTTTTCGGACACAGCGTCCATTGCCTTGACAGAGACTTTTGCTGCAGAGTTGGGCCGCAGAGGTGACATTGGCAATATAGGGGTTTAAAGTATCAGATAGGTATGCAGACAAGGCTTCACATGAGTTCTGAAAGGAAAGAGGCATTACAATTAATGTCATTTTTTCATACTCATGTCGTTCCATGATTTCTTTCTACTATGGGTCTATATACAACATAACATGCTAATAGTGGTCTGTACAACGTAGGAAATATACCAAGTCTTCTGAAGCGATGATACAGTATATATGTATGTGTATATTGCTCAACAGCCCAGCCATAGACAGAACTGTACATTCAAAACTTTTAGAAATTGGTGTAAATCTGGCACAAAGCATTATGACCTATCATACTTGAATTTGTGCATTATGTGATTGAGAGCTCAATATCACCAAAATCAGACAGCAATGATATCCTACAGATCATCATCTGTTGTCTTTTATATTAGATATATGAATAATATGTCGTAAAAAATATACTGCTTAAAGAAAATAAAAATGTACCTTGTCTTTGTAGTCAGCAGTAGCCCCCCATAGAACAGCCCCAGAAGCTCCCAGGGCTGCACTTTCACCGATACTGCTTACCAGATCAATCTATAGAAAAATAGACAGCATATTACTGCAAGAAACCAATATGGCCCAGACCTGTGGTTTCCTTAAGTGCCCTACACTGCACATTCTGCATGTTTCCTTTGTCTGACACATCCATTTCAGGCCTTGGAGCAGGGGTTTGAAACTCTAGGAAGGACCTGGAGGGCCACAGTCCTACAAAGTTTAGTTCAAACCCTGCTTCAACACATTCTTGTAGTTTTCAAGTAACCCTGAAGGATTTTATCAGCTGGATTAGGTGTGTTTAATTAAGATTGAAGTTAATGCTGCGTTCAGTTTACATCGGATCTCAGAGCTGGGAATGACATCGCACCAAAGTGAGCTGTGTTTCAGTATTTTGTATAAATTTCAACTTGAATATGTATTGAATGCTGCACCAAACAATTGTAAGGGGGAAATGTAAACCGTAAGTGTTCAAGGGCTTAGGAAGTTACCATTCAGCACATTACAAAGGTTTCGCCAGCAGTGGGCACTTATTCAATGTAATCAATGATGTGTGTCTGAGTAAATGAGACAGAAGTTTCCGACTGAAGGGCATACAAATGGACTGGAACACAGCCCTTGTCTTGAGTCTTAAATAATTAGCTAATGAGTTGAATTAGGTGTGCTTGATTAAGGAGACATTTAAAAATGTGTGTGGAATGACCGGCCTAGACCAGATGTGTCCAATTCTGGAAGATGACTATCCTTCAGAGGGCGTTTCTCAATGTCAAGGAAGGATCCTCGAAAGACAGAATTTCGAAGATGCTACGTCATCGACATCCGTCGAAGGACTGTTCCAATGTCGAGGATCCTCGGAATTTCAACCAAGGACTGAGTC
>JAUMHR010000090.1:9753946-9766603 GCA_032361145.1 Enteromius fasciolatus | reverse complement strand
TTGGGAGAACCAGGCTTAGTTGGGTCCAGTTCTCCTCTGGCCGGACGCCCAGCACCTAATTTCCAGTTCAATTTTAACACGTTGGATTGTGTAAGGACTTATAGTGTGTGTGTGCATCTGGATCTGGCGATCTGTCCACGGAGCTCATCTAGGTGTTGAAGTGGATCATAAAAGTTCATCAAAGTTGTCCTAAGAAAAGAATAGGTATTGTTTTTGATTTTAGGACAACTTTGATGAAAGGTTTTGATCCACTTAGAATTTTTTGTAATATTTTTTTATGTAATATTTCCTTTTGTCATTTTTATTATTTTTATTTTGTATTTAATTTATTCCAATTTTAGGTTCCAAACTTATTTACATCGCCAATATTCCTCATTTAAGTTGTTTTTTTGTTGTTGTTTTTTGAGTTGACTTAATTTAATAATTTGAGTTGCGTTAATTTATTAATTTCAATTGACTTAATTTATTAATTTGAGATGAGTTAAATAATTTGAGATGAGTTAATTTAATAATTTGAGTTGCATTAATTTAATCATTTGAGTTAACCAAATTTATTAATTTGCGTTGTGTTCATTTATTAATTTATTAACTTATTAATTTGAGTTGTGTACATTTAATAATTTTATTTGCGTTAACTTTTTCATTTGAGTTGACTTAATTTAATCATTTGAGTTGTGTTTATTTATTTATAGTTCATTTATTTATTTATTCTTTTTAGTTGTGTTCATTTAAATCTATTGTACTGTATTCATATAAATGATGATATAAATATATTTTATATATAAAAATAACGATTTTATATATTTACACACAATACATACAATATGTAAACAGTTCATGATTAATCATTTGACATCACTAAATAAAACATAATGGCCCGGTTTCACAAACGGGACTTAGCTTAAGCCAGGACTAGACATTAGTAAAATTAAGATATTTAAGCAACTTTTACAAAACTTTTACATCTTAACACAACAATGGCAGTGACATGTTTTAAGATATGTCAGAGCAAGATATTTTCTTTTGAGACAGCTCAAACATGCACTTTAGTCTGGGACTAGCTTAAGCCTTGCATGTGAAACTGGGGGAATAAAAATCAATTTTTACTAAAATAAAATTTAATAGAAATTTTTAGAAGAAATAAGTACACTTCTACATTTGTGTTGTTGGTAACACTTCAATGTGTCTTTTTTACACACATGTACTTACTATTGTAATAACATTACGATATAACATTATGATATTTAATATTTAAATATATAATCATATTGTCACAAGCACCTTAAAATAAAGTTTAACCAAAACGTTTTGGTAGATGAATCTTGTACTATTCTTTTATATCTCATCCTATTTTTCCCCGTCTCATCCCTATTCCTTCATGCATAATTTCAATATATTGTTTCAATACTTGCATGAAAATTTGCTGTAAAGATTTTGCTCAAAGGAGCAGTTTTAACCACTTGGTTGCAAGCCTTATATAGACCCTTAAATATTGACCCTTGAATATTTGGAAACTGTTTTGTAATTTTGGTTTGGATAGCACAAGAAATCCTGTTAAACGACAAGTCATAAAGTTCACATATCACTATTTCAACCATTTACAGGCGTTTTGGAATTCTTTATCTTATTTTTCCTCTTGATTTGACATCTGAAAATGTGTATTACATTAAAATTCCTTGCTAATCTCCGTCAAATTCCTCTCACGGTTATGAGTGTGCTTGTGTACACTCGGGGGGCCTCATATAAAAGCAGTCCTTAATGTGCCTGTTTCGGCCTATTTATTTTTCAAATAATTCTCAAGAAACCGGTTTGGTTCAAAGAGAAAATAAAGTCAAAGAAAACAATAATATCAATTCACCATTTGAAGGGGTTTTTCCCCTCAGATATTTTAAATGGATGACATTTCCGTCTCGTGGGTTTGTGGGATTCTGTCCGATAAAATAAAGGGAATGATGTAGCTTATGGTACATGTGGAAGATCTGCATTTCCTCTTCCAGTGAGATGGCAGTGAAACTTGTCCATGTAACCAAGAGCAACAACGTGGTGAAGTCACCAAGTCTTTTCAGAAACCACAACCATCTACAGTGCCCAACCACAAAAAAGACCCCCCAAAAACCCGTCTGAGACATACTGGCACTGCTTTCTCCTCAGACAGACAGTGCTCAAGGGACATGAGAACCAGCCACGTTTTCTTTCTCTTCTTTACAAAATGGACTGATTGAAACCAGATGGAGCTGCACATCGTTTTCGGCATTGAACTTTTTAGCCTTTTTATTCATTTAAAACTGGAACGAAAAAAAAAAAGATTTGTGCATTTCTAATCCATTCTGCTTTTATTCAACTACTGAAACTGTATAAAAATATTTAAAATATAACTATATATATATATATATATATATGCGTGTTTGTGTATTTATATATACATAATAATATTAATAATGATTAATTGTTTGACAATACTATTCACAATAGATCTTTATATCTCACAATTATAATTTTTGTCTAATCATTATTATTTTTATCCCACGATGCGGCTTCATAGCTCAAATTTTAAATGTTTCTCATAATTGTGACTTTTTTTCATCTCAAAATCGGCCTGTGTCTCATAGTTGCTGCTTTATTTCTCAATTGCAATATTATACCTTCAAACTAACTTAATATCGTACAATTAATATTGTGACTTTATATCTCACAACTGGGCTATAAATCTCAGAAATCTCCTACCCTTCTTTACAGTAGTGACTTCTATTTCTCACAATTGAGATTTATTTGTCGCATTGTGACTTAATTTGCTGCACAATGTGTGTTTCTTAAAACTAGTTTTATTACTCCAAAGCAGTCCAAAGTAACCCTTTTCAATAGGAACAATGCTTGCAAAACCTCTTCTCCCTCGTGCTCTATGATCAAACCAGAACAGTTACTTCATATTGTAACCAGCATGCAGCTGGAATAAATACAGTGGTCAGCTGCAATCAGAAGGCCTCATGCTGCAATGTTCCCTAACTTGAAAAGTAATCTGGAAAAAATAAATGTGGAACCAGGCCTCTGCTAAACCTATAAGCTCAGAAACATCATGCTGCATCTGATAATTGGGAAAAGACTGTAACTGCATTGAGATTTTCCAAGATGATTCTCGTAAAGTCTGCAACCGAATGGTCTTGATGGTAACAAACTCTGGCGTTCCTCTAAACATGAGTTTTAGCGTGAAATTCAGTGATTAAATGTCATAGTACTTTCCAAAACATTTCACAAAATGGCCTGTGTGGCCTATGAATTTGATATTTACAGTTTGTTTGAGCATAAGTGTGTATGTGAATATGGGCTAATGCTATAAATAGGATTTACATATGGCGCATGGCTGATGTGGGATATGTTAGATGGGGGGTAAAAATGTACGACTGCCTTGTTTAGCCTCAACAACGAACGGAAGAAATTAGTCATAAGTCTTTGTCTGCTGCAGTCTGTATATGGAAATATACGCGTGTATAACTCCTTATGGAAATGAGCTTGCAGGCCTAGTCTAACAATTACATTTTCAAGCAAGGTATTATCAAAATGTGGCTTTTCGTATAATGACTACTACATTACTTGCAATTGCAATCTTGTACCTCAGAACTATACCTTTAAATCTTGCAGTGTGGCTTTATATGTAATTTTCTGAAATTATTGTGATATCGTATCCCACGGTGAGACTTCTCTGGATATTTGACTTGCTGTATCTCATAATGACTGTATCTCTAAATTACTTTATTTCTCCCAATTGCAATTTTAAAGATGCTACCTGTAATATTATATCTTACAATGTGGCTTTATATTTAACAATTCTGAAATTGTTTATCGTAATTGTGATTTTTATCTCAAGATCATTTAGATCTCAAAATTTGACTGATCTCATAATGTCTTCATAATGATTATTTCTCACTATTGAAATACCTTGCAATGTAGTTTTATATCTCACAATTCTGATTTTGTGTCTCTTAATTGTGACATTATATATCAAAATATGTCTTATCTTATAATGAATATCTCTATTTCTCGCTATTTGAAACCTCAAAACTGTAATTTTGTCTTGTAGTTTTGTATCTCACAATTCTGAGTTTGTTGCTCATAATTGTGACATTTTATTGCAAAGTTGTGATTTTATATCTCATAATAACTTAATCTCTCAATCACTTATTTCTCATAATTGAGAAAAAGTACCTCAAAACTGTAACTTTATATCTTTCAATGTCTGTGATTCTTTTTTTTATATATCTCAAAATTTGACTTATCTCATAATGGCTTATGAGATAAGTCAATCAATACTTTGTTTCTCACAATTTCATTATCTCAAAACTGTAATTGTGTATCTTAAAATGTAGTATTATATCTCACTATTCTAAGTTTCCTTGTTATAATTTTGACATTTTATCACACAATTATCTCAAAATTGTGAATTGTAAATAGTTTATTTCTCACAATTCTGAATTTGTTTCTTATAATTGTAATTTTTTATCTCACAATTAATTTTATGTCTCAAAATATGAATAATGACTAGTTTGTTTATAATAATCATGACTTTTTAATCGCACAGTTGTGATTTTGTATCTCAAAATTTGACTTATCTCACAATGACTATATCTCTCATTCACTAGTTTAATCCTCACAATTGCAGTGCTTCAAAGCTGTAACTTACATTGTTGCTTTATATTTCTTTTTTTTCCCCCACATGATTGTGATTTTCTCATAGTTGTGGTTTTGTGGCACGAAGTTACATTTCCTCCACAAGACATTGCATAGAAGGACCCTTTCTGTATCTTTGTGCTGCAAATATGTTCCCATGAGTCACGTCTGAATGACCTGCAGTGTCCCATAGATATTTACAGCACTTTATGTGCTTTGTCTGGACACACTACCGCCGGTGGGAGTTTGTTTATGTGCTCTACAGTTGGACGGTTCCCATGAAGCAGGTTGTCCTCACAATGAATACTCTGATGTTGCTGAGGAAAGCAGCTATTGAAAGCCTCTCGAGTCCATCCGCCGTGAACTTGTCTCTAGTCCAGCCCTAATTAGGAGGAACTTGCTCTACACACACACTTTGCCACCATAAAGCTTGCCTTGAAAAGGTTATAATTATTTCTGGTCAGTTTTAATGGTTATTTAGTCCACAACAAATAATTGTAAATATAAAAAAATACATCAGGTCCTTTTTAAAGACTTCCCATCAAATGGCATGGTGATGTAATGTTTCATCTGTCAAAAATTTGTTTAAAGTTAAAATTAAAACTTCCTGATTATTTACTCACCCCAATGTCATCCAAGATGTTAATGTATGTCTCTCTTTGTTGAAAACATTCCAGAACTTAAATCCATACAGTGAACTTCAAGCGGTTAAAGAACAACCAAACGGATGAAGGTGAAAATGATAGTTTCAGTGCAGCTCCAAAGGGTATTAAATAATACCAAATGATAAGTAAGGGTCCTATCTAATGAAATGATCTGTCATTTAAAAAAAAGGTCATGTTTGACGTATGTGGACGTACAGAGTATATGAAAAGTCACAATTTGACCATTTTAACAATAAACTGACTCATTGGTGTCACTGAACATTCAACAAATTTTAAACCGTCCTCCCCTACACATTTCTAAATAGTGACTCGGTACTTCCTCCTACCTCAAGCGTGACCTTTCAAATGAAAGAAACACTTTTTTTGGAAATAGGCTCATTCTTTAACTCTCCCAGAGGGCGCAACAATCGAGGAACTTTGTTGACATGGGCGCAGCAGGCGCAATGATATTACGCAAATATTAGTAATATGATATTACCAATTGATTATTATGTCGGAATGAGAGTATAGTTCCTAGCCAAATCGGCCTACAAAAAAGCAACTTTCATTTTACGAATACACAAAGAGTCCAGTTTTAAATAGGAAAAACAATCAAAACTCTCTCATTCTGAATCGAAATGCTTCTGGTCTAATCAGATTCAATGATCTATGCTAAGCTAATGCCATAAGTGCTATTGCCAGACCTGGAAAACAGCTGAATAGAATCCAAAATGGTAAAACTCAACTTATTAACTCGGGGGGACTTGGAGATTTCCAAAAATCTAATTTTTAAAAAATATTATGTTACACAAGTTTTCTAAAAAGTATAAATATCAGATTTGCGTGCTTTGTAACTTTGAAACCTGTATTATATTCATTGAACTTTGAAAAGATGATAAAGACAGATTCTTGTCTTCACTTTGCACTAACCTTTTGAGTCGGTTTTCAAAGACGAGGTTTCCTCACAGCCGCTGGTTCCAGCACTGCTCGGCACATCCGGTGTAATTATCTTGTCTTTGTATTGAATATCCAGCTGAGGCGTTTTGTTTTGTTGTGCTATATGTGTTCAGCGATATCAGCTATCAGGGGTTTCTGTGCTGTTGTTGAGTGGCGCTGGCATTGGCGCACTCTTGCATTGTTAATTGATTTGGCTCCTCCTCGACAAGCTCCCAGACGAACTGCAATTAGTGATCACCGACATGCCAAAGCAGTCTGTGTCGCTTCAGGACTACAATAATTCTGAGTGATTTGTGGCCTGATTATAATAAAATGCTTTGGCTTTTGTTGTTTTGGAACTGGATGTTCACTTGTAAGGCTTGATTATATGGGTCAATTATATACATTTTAAAGAAAAGGGGAGGAAATCTAGTTTGAATTGTTTGAAATCTTTGTATTTTTGTATAATTTAATGACTTTAATGAGTGTGTCATATGAAAAATCATGAATTATTCAATTAAAACACTGGCACCACACACAATCTAAAAAATCTAAAAAACCTTGTCTTAATGGAAAAATTAGTTTCGAGTTTTATTGCCACTGCTGTTCAATGCCTGTTCCTGTTAACTAATACTAAAACCATTTAACAAATATTTTAGCTAGTTGCCAGGTTTCTAATTCTTAGTTATTTTAATTTTACTGAAAAAAAAATCATTTAATAAAAAACTAATGAAAAAAAACTAAACCTTTCAATCTTAGTAATACTACAATATCACTGGCACATTCAATGAGGCTTATTCTGTATTTTATCAGAACAGTATATCGCCTGACATTTCTGACATTATGCCTCGCCAAAAAAATATTAAAATTAATTACATTTTTTACCACAATCATCATACATTTCTAAAAATAAAGGTTACGCTTTCACAATGATCCTACAAACGAACGTTTTATTCCAATGCTCAAAGAGCCTTTTAATAAAAAGTTTTTAAAATATTAATTTTTCTTAGTCTGAAGAACTTTTTAAAAATCTAAAAACCCTCCTCCCTTTAAAAATTTTTTTATATATATATATATACTGTATATATATAATACATCCTGACCAAATCTAAAGAGCCTGAGCCATATAAAAAGGAGAGTGTGTAGCCTATAAAAGCATCATGTACTGAGAATATGCTGAGCACAGCACAGAGAAACACACTTGATATTCGTTCTTGTATTTAAACAGTTGTGAAAACACAGTCGTCCTTCTTACCGTAATGCAATCTGATTGTTGTTATGGAGAGTAAATCCACTGCAGTAGACAGTTTCTGTAATGTCAGGTGGATTAACGTTTCAGACACAAACGTTTAGACTACATGACAGGGTGGGAGCCAGTATCTCTGGCACTTAGACGAGACCACCTGCCAGCCTCTTCCTTTCTTCCTTCACGCTTAACACATAACCTACAGCTTTACTGTTTCCTTTCTGTGATACTTTTTTCTTTGAAAGGACTTGCTTTGGCATTTCTAAACGGTCAATGGTGCATTCCTTTCAGCATTTATCTGATTTTGTTACCCACACTGAAAGAAGTCCCCCTTCTCTGCTTGCAAAACATGAAAATTGCATACTTCAACAGTATTTGGCACCACAGACAGATCAAGGACTATGGTTAGGTTGCATATTCTTATGTAACAGTAGCGGGGGGTTGCTCTCAGTCAGCAAAGTACAAATACAGTGTGAGGAGGTGTACAGTTACTGTAGTATATCTGTAGTGTTACAGTGCATTTGAGGGCTGTGAAGGGAATATATATGTTTGGCATAGATGGTATCCTCCAGGTTTGGCTCCAATCATCAGCTTGATCTTCGTCCCGAAGATTTGGGCCCACCCTGATGGTTCAGCAAAAAAAATACATAAATAATGAACTAGTCTGGAGGTCTGTTTCACAGCTTTAAGTCTTGGAAGGGGCAAAAATTGTGATGGCAGAACTTGGCAGATATGAAAAAAGACCAGGTTTCAGTACATTACCTGATCGAAAACAGGAGATTTAAAGAGATAGATCACCAAAAAAAGCTCTGTTATGGATAATTTGGTTTATTCTGTAGAATACAAAATGTGATATTCAGCAGAATGTGCAAGATGCTCAAATTACCCTTTGCCAGAGTTTGATTGACAGGTGTTCTGACCAATCATTGCGCAGAATGTGCCGTTTTGTTCGACAAACAAACCAGACAAGAGCGAGTATGTCTATGGACTTGAACTTGAAAAACTGTGTATTTCCTCTGTTTTCCTTTAACGGAAACGTTTTCCTTTATTCGCATTTACAAGTCACATGGCAAACGTACTATAGAAGTCATATAATGATTATTCAGTGTACTATAACTTCCAAGAAACACTTCATACATGGCTGCTCTCGAGTATAAGAGGGTTAAAGGTTATGTTTTAGTCGCATAACACTGTCATTTTTTGTGTACGTTTTTTTATAGACATTTATAAAATATAGCCAATGTTTTGCGCAAATGCATTGATGTCCAGTAAACAGATTCAAAGTATTGATAAAAACTGTAAATGTATATAAGTAACGCTAAAACACCACTGGAAATACATGGGCCTAGAAATGTAATATTCAGTCATTTTTATCTTTATAATTATTTTTATTAGCAACACTATTTCCTTCTTGTACAGTTGCTTTGAAGAAAAGCATCCATCAAATGAATACATGTATATCACTAACAATGTACTGTACGATAATGACGTATTACTTTTTATACCTTTTCACAAAAGGAAGATGAAAAAAAATCAAAAACCACCAGTATAGGGTACACACACACTGCGATAACAGTCCATTGCATGTAGAGAAGTTGTTCCCATAATTAAATGGTTCAACTGTAGCAAAATCTGGCCACGGTTTACCTAAAACAAGGGAACAAATTCTTAATTTGTGGCCATGATATCTGGAATGAGCAGGGTAGGGTTCCATCATTTCCTGGACGGGAATGGGAAAAAATGTGCATTGAAATGACTTCTCACAGCAGTAGAGGAACATGAGCAGTGCACAGTATGGTATTTCTGGACCAAGCTGTTGCCTTAAGTTGGAGAGGTCTGGGTGTGAAGAACATCCTGACCCGGAGTAGCTTTAACATCCTGCTGGAATAAAACCTGACACGCATTCCTTCACTCTCCATCATTACAAAAACATTCAGACTGCAGCGCTCCATGGACATCTGGTGGTCCGTTCATTCAACAACACTTCACTATTGTGTCAAAAGAGCTGGGCTGGTATACACACTATTAATATTTTTGGTATTTATTGTGAATTATCTTACTGTTTAAAAGAAAATGTGGACACGAAATACTGATTTGAATAATAATTTATTTTATTTGTACAGATGTATGCATAAGTCAATTATACTGGACTCACAAATACATGAATATTACAGCATTCCAGACAGCATTTGTAATACAATAAGAATACACTGCATTATTACTAAATCAATAATGCTTTTTCTATTTTTACTGTAATTGATAAACTATAGCTTTGTAAACATCGTTTTGTATCTCATTGTAAACCGGTTTCAAATTGCACAATCAGCAGTTATAGAGCAGTCTTTATCAAAATGATTAATATACAAAAGACAGAAGCTGGTTGATCTGACACCCTTTAAAGATCTGATTCATGTACATTCTGCTACAATTTAAATAGTAAATAGTGTAAAATGACATGGAATGAATAGATTCCCCTTGACCAACCAAACTGTTAATAATGTAGCTCATCTAATTGAATCAGATCCCCAGCAAAGACAACAAACATCTGAAAACAAATCAGTGTAATATCAGTGCTTTATGGAAAATGAATAAAAACTTGTTTTCCACTCTATACAATTACATTTCCTTGATTTGTAATTTTTTTTCTCTGATGTTAAAAAGGTTTAGTTGGTATACCTTTGGTATAAATCTTAAAATTACATTTAGTTTGATTCAGTGCCGCGGCTATTGATTTAAACCCCAGGGACATTTTTAAATGTAATAAATAAATAAATGTACATTAAAGTATGTAAATCCATTTGTATTGAAAAAGAAAACATCTTATAATAGCTGAAATGGCAAGCCAAGTTTGAAATTCAAACAAGTCAAGTCAAGTCAAGTTAGATGTAGATGACCAGGACATGCAGACTATTTTTCTCCAGCTAAAATACATTTCAGTTGTTTTTGTCATCCAGAAACTGAAATCTGTTCTTGAGCTCTTGAATCAGTGTTGACTTTGCAGTTTCCCAGCTGTCTTCCCAGCCTAGAAATCAAACAATCAACTTACAACCAACTGTAATATTTTAATATCTAATATTTCACACAAAAATTTCCAACTTGACAGATAAACTGTTTACTCTGATTATTAATATTAATAAAATGTAACTTTATTATACTATAATTCAAAAGTCTGGGGTAGAGAAAATTAACACTTTTATTCAACAAGAATGCATTAAATTGATCAAGTATAACAGCAAAGATATTTACAGTCTTGTAATATACATTACATAACATTGCAATATATATATTTTTTTTAAGCTGGTCTTTTGAACTTTTTATTCATCAAGGAATCTTAAAATTGTTTCATAGTTTTCTACAAAAATATTAAGCAGTGCAACTGTTAACACTGATAATGAGAAATGTGTCTTGAGCAGAAAATCAGTATATTACAATTATTTCAGTACAGTAATAATACTGAAAATTCAGCTTTGCATCACAGGAACAAATTACATTTAAATATATTCAGTTCTTTTAGATTTGAATAATATTTTACAAAATTACAAATTTAATCAAATTTTAAAGAAATGCAGCCATACTGCCTTTACAGAATTACAAAATATTTATACAGGACTGTATTGTTTATACATATATCTCTGTCTAAATATTTCTAAATAGCAAATCAGTTTTATTGAATATTTGTGAGTGTGTATGTGATCTCACCTGGACTGCAGCAGGTTAACGGAACAGAGAAAGTAGCCTTTGCTCCAAGCACCTCTTCTGTTTCCTCAAACACTGGCTTTGGCAGATTCTGCTTTATGAACCACTGGTCTACGCTGTTTCTCAAAGATGCATTGTTTTCTGGTGTAAGAAGGTCATAACAGCATCATTTAATTATCATGTTCTGATATTGTACATAGGCATATGCCAGAATCAATTTTTTATGCTGCAATTATTTGCTAATGCTTTTATCGTGAAATTGCAATTTAGTTGCAAAAAAAGCGTTGTCATAATACAGTATAATAGGTTTAATACCTTTTTTCTTATATCAAAAATATGAACATTTAAATACAATAAAGCAATAAATGTATAGCACACAAAATTGATAAAGTTAAACATTTTACACAGATTAAACTGCACCATACCTGGCCAAAAGTTACTTTACAGTAAGATATCATTAGTTAACACATTAACTCTTAGTTCATGTTAGCTCATGTTCATTAAAAAAAGCAGTTTATAACAAACAATTTGTTTTTATAAATAATTATTTTCGGTATTTTGAAGTGCCCATGATAACAATACCGTGCATATTCGTTATCGTCATATATTGCATTACCGAATACCAGCACATGTCAAATTGAACATGAAGAAAGACAAACTGGTTGGTGTTCAGAGGCTCTGACCTGTCTTTACTCCCAGCAGACCCAGTATACGTTCACAGAGATGTTTTTGAGCTGCTTTCTTGTTGCTTTGACATGTGCACTTCAGCGTGTGGTCACAGAAAGCCAACTGGATAGAGGCCCGCTCCTCCGACCTCAGGTCAATGACAGGCTCTTTCTGCTGGGCCCCATTCAGCATAGAGCTCAGCTGATCGTGCACCTCTTTAAGGCTATCAGCTCCAGTTAGTGAAACGTAACCAAAGAGAGGTGAGAGTGAATGTAAGGCAGTCTTGAGAGCATGTAACTTGGCTTCATCCTCTGAAGATCCTAAAAAAGACCATATTATACTTGAACACAATGGCATTCATACAGGTACAGCGTGATTTTTTTTGTTCCCGGTTAAGGAATGTTGCTTTAAGAAACTATACTACTGTAAAATTATATCTAGGATATGAATTTGTTGCATCGTTGCATTTCTTTTAATAAATAAAGTTAATAAATTATTATACACTTTTAAATTCCTTTTTATTTTTTTATTTTGGACACATTTAATTGTCATTGACCCTGAAATTACACTTGATTCTGTTGAGTGTGAACTCTTTTCTTTCTTCAGACACTGTCACTAACCTTGTCCGTCATACTTCACACCGTAAGTTATGTTCATTAGTGAGCAGTAAAATGGCTTTACAGATCCTTCAACATCCTCCTGAGGAAGAGGACGAGACTTCTGAGTAAAGTGCTGCTTCACCAGCGCAATGGACATCTTTTCATCTTGAATTAGAGGTAAAGAAATAAGCTTTAGTTAAGGGACATA
>JAUMHR010000090.1:9735179-9752641 GCA_032361145.1 Enteromius fasciolatus | reverse complement strand
GTCTAGATTTGCACTATGTCTGGTTTGCACTCAATTCCATGTGCCCTTACTTCAATATTGTAGCCCATATTGTATTGCTTTTTTGTTATATGTAAAATTTGTATTTATTTAAATCTTACATTTTTAAAACTCTTTTGGTAATTTAATGTTTAATTTCTGCTATCCAGCAAGGGTTTGAGAGTAACGCAATTTCAGTTCTCTGTATGTCCTGTACATGTGGCAGAATTGACAAATAAAGCTGACTTGACTTTTGCTGTTTGTTTTTCAGGTTCTTTCCTATTT
The DNA here is from genome assembly GCA_032361145.1 of Enteromius fasciolatus. NCBI lineage: Eukaryota > Metazoa > Chordata > Actinopteri > Cypriniformes > Cyprinidae > Enteromius > Enteromius fasciolatus. The sequence continues at coordinate 9,752,359 of JAUMHR010000090.1, read as the reverse complement.
AAATATGTCCCGTGCACTAAATAAATGAACTAGGCAGGAAATAAATCAATAAAAACACTAGCACTTCCTGCTGGTGTCTCCTGCAATAGCACATCTTCTTTTTTTCCTACATGCTCCGTTACCTGAACAGTCAATCTTGGGTTTTTTCCTCAGTGAGGCTGGAGAGCTGGAGTCTGGAGGGTTTTGCTGTACAGGAACATGGACTGGTTCTTCGCCTGATGGGAGCTGTGCTGGTCTGGAGGTGCTTTCAGACTCTGAATGATCTTTCACTTCTTCCTCACTGATAGATACTGCAGAAGTAACTGTGTCCGTGCTGATGGCGTTGGCCATGGGCTCTTCACTGACCTCTGCTTTGTCATAAACAGGATTTTTGAGACCCAGTTGGTCTAGACGCTCCTTCAGAACACCTTTGAAGTTTGTTTCAGTATCTGATATTGGAGGACAGCAGAGGATCCCTGACAGTTGCTGCAGAGCAAGTTTAGCTGCCTGTTGCTCCGCCTGTTTCTTCTTGGTGGAGCCGTCTAAGAAAGGTAAGAAATGAAAACAAAACGTCAGCAAACAATAGTATGTAAAACAACACAAAACTCTTGTGAAAAGAAGATAAATGAGGTTTAAGGAAAGACTATTGTAGAAGCACAGCTACCCTTGTCATGAAAAGTAAATGGGCCGACGAGTTTGAGCTTGCAGATGGTTGTGCTGTCATCAAAATCTTCTGTTGGTTTTGGGAATCCATTTGTTTCGAAATATTCCATTGTCACCGACTTGTACGTCTGATCTGTAGCAGAGAGAAAGAAAACCAGGTTTATTGAGCTGTTCAGAAAATATATTTAACCTTAAAAACATAAATACTGTGCTATTTGAGTCCTGAAGTATTGAAAGCGGCAATAAATACATCTTAGACATATTTAAGAGGGCATTTTTGCTCATTAAAGGGTTAAACTGCAGATTTATTGCACAAACCTGACATGGAATTATTTCCAAAAGCATTACATGGAAACATTCTTGTATGTGTTTAACAGTATTTAATTAATTAACATTATTTGAAGACTTTTAGTTGGCGAAACTGCTACTTTTTTTTCTTTTAATTTACATTTTAAGCTAAAGATTTGTACTTTACCCTTTACTGGAGCACTGATGCAAAAACTTTCCCATAAAACCTTATAAGCTGCTTCAGTCGCTTCTTCCTTTGATGAGCATCTGTCAGACGTGACTTCTCGACTGAGATCCACAGTCACTTTACCAAAGAAAGGGATTCCTGAAAAGTCCAAATATGAAATTTGATTTCAGTGTGCCATAACTCAATACTACAATTTCTTATTTCTTGCTATTACTAAGTCCTATTTTACCTGAGGAAGATGAAGAGGAGGCCTCAGGTTGTGTGACTGAGCTCGATGGCTCATCTGTGCTTTCTCCCAGTAATTTCAGCTGCTCAAGGGCAATGTATGCGACCTCCTGATGCGCATTTTTTTTGTCGTTATGCACGCTTTTGCCAATGAATCTTTGCCCATTGACCATCACTTTACCTCTGTAACCTGTGCAGAGGATGTGAACTGCATGATTAACGGCTAAATCCCACCTGAATGATAGAATGTCATCCACCTTTCCTGTATGTCTGACCAAATACATGTTTTATTTGTTTATAAAAGACTATCATACTGTTAATAACAATTAAAAAATAATTTGTTACCTTGAGGTTCTTGGTCCTCTGTAAAAACAGGAAATTTGTCAACTGGCCATTTCTTTGCCTGGCAATATTCAAAAAGATGATTTTTGTGTTTAAGCGGGGTGCCAGTTACAAACACTGGATCTGTGAATAAAGAAACACTGGAATCAAATAAGACAAAAAGTATTCTTGTAGATTTATAACATTACTGTTAAACCACATGGACTATTTTAACAATGTCCTTCCTACATTTCCGGGCCTTGTATGTGGCAGTTAATCGCTGTCTATGCAGGGTCAGAAAGATATCATTTTTAATCAAAAGTATCTTAATTGAGGATGAACGAAGGACTTAAAGGTTTGGAACGACATGAGGTTCAGCATTAATGAATTTTCATTCATTTTTTGAAAGTATAATAAAGTGCATTTCTTTTTCACAATGGGTTGACCTCTTCTCAGTCTTAATCATAATTTCAATTCTTCATGGGATATTATGTGTGGTTAAACATCCTTTGTGGGTTCACTTTTGGCCCTTTAGAAGCAGCAAGTAGAAACTAAATCTTGCTAAACTATTAAATTAAGAATCAATATTGATTCGTTTCTTTTCACCATGTGTCACTTTCTCCAGTTGGTCCACTCTTCCTGTCAGGTTGCTGATCTGCTCCCCATGTTGATCTACTTTTGCCTCCATTTCTTTGAGTTTGTCGACTTCAGGACCCAGGGTCCCCAGCAGATTGTTTTGTTCCAGGAAGTCCAGAACACTCTTAATGTCCTGAGGTTTTTCCTTGACATAAAGTCATGTTTTAGAACAAACGTGATTCAGTTCACAGTTATCTGCGTAGCAATTTAGTGTTGATCTACTGCACTTACTTTGACATTTTCATCTTGGATCCCCTCAAAGCGTGAGATGATGTCATCAATCCTGTCTTTCATGGCCTGCTGCTCGCGGTCCAGAACTTGTTGGAAGTCTTTCATGGCCTGGAGATCTTCCTGTTGGCCATCTACCTCACATGGGCCTTGATTGAAATTCCTGTCCATGATGTTGTAAAACTATACCGAAAATAGAAAACATTGGGTCAGTTAGTTGCTAGCATTAGTAGTAGTATTTATTAATAATAATAATAATAATAATAATTTCCCATCCACTTTTGTCACCTCCTCACCCAAGTCTTATAATATTACTCCTACTACTACTAGTTATAATAAAAGTAATATACTGTAAACCTGTTGTATCTCCTTTTCCAAGTCTTTCAGTTCTGGGATATGTTGTTTGAGGCTCTCAGCCAACTGCAGGACCGTATTATGATGCGTTGTCATCTCCTCATTACTCAATCTGAAGTCAGGCGAGTGCATTACACTGTTTCTTACATTTATTACCTGAATTATTAAGAGAAACAAGTCAAATATCTTATCCAGTAATCAAATCACTTTTATTGTCACATCAATTTTTTCCAAATTCTTGGGAGCGTGCTCCAGACAGTGCAGACATAGACAGTTACATACCTACAGGTTTATACACAGTGACAATATTACCACATAAGAGCTACAGTATTTAAATATATCCACACGGATACAGTGGTCACATACTATAGCACATGGCAATTGAGAAGCTGATCAGATATTGAAAAAGTTCAGAATGATGTTTAAAGTTAAATTTCACCATACTTTGTTCACACATTGTCCTGGGATCTTGAAATGTTTACAGGAACTCATCAAGTTCAGGATGGCAGCAATATCAAACTGGTCAAACTGGCAATGTTCTTTGTGCCCCCGTGGCATATATGCCTGTCATAGAAAAATATGCGAAACATGCAATCCACAAGTTAACAATGTATTGGGCACACCAAATATCTACATCTAGCCCTTCCCTTAGGCAACAAGGCAGCTTAACAGACATCACTCAATGGTCATTAATGTAAAAAGTAACTTACCTTTGCAACTTCCCACTTATCTGTGGGCCATAGATGTGGTTGGCAGTTTTCCCAGTATATACCATAACCCTTCTTTTTATGATTGGCCACGATTTCATTCTTCCAGTGTGTACACAATTGACAGAGAGACTGTGTAAAGCAACACAGCTTGAGAGACATGTTACAGACGCTACTGGAATGTTTGATCCTAATTAAAATCTTTTACACTATTTTTGATATGGTGGCATTACTATTATTCTCAATTGTTTAGGAAAGCAGTAACAATAGGCCTACTAAACAATGTGACGTTACTGTAACATGAACCCGAAATACAGCTAATATACGCCTAGAATTAAAGTAGTAAATTAAAATTTACCTTCTTAGAATCGCACTTTTGATTGCAGTTCTGTCTGTAAAGATTAGGGGTTGTTTTAAGAAAGTTGTGATACGTTTCGGTTTCATTTTCTATGAAGCGCTTGATGCGGTTCCTCAGTATGTAAAGACTCTCGGTTGTTTTCAGCCAGTTTTTGTACTTGTCATCACAGAATCGACTGTAAGATTGTGTGCTGCTCATGATCGTTTATTAAAATGGCAGAGGTCGATCACTCTTTTGTTACAGTAGAGCTTCCTGCGCTGCGACATGCATCCACTGTCCTCAGCAGATCAGCTGACTGTCGGGGTTGCCAGATAATCGAGAAAAAATCAACATCGTACAAAAACAAAAAAAAATTGTTTATGCTTTGTTGATATTCTCCATGGTAACCGTAGTTAATTAAGTGTCCTGTTAGTATTATAAATATCGCTTATTTAAAACGGTTTTGTAAACATGTTTTCCATTTTTTAGCTGCGTTAAAAATATTTTCCGAAAATTTATCTGAAATTATATTTAATTTCATATAAATATTCATTATTACGTTTGTAACTCACGACGTGATATTTGAATAAACATGGAAAATTCAAGGTAAATATCACTTGCAAGCGAACGTGTGAATAGATGCTTATAGTTTGAATGTGTGAATAGTTAGCTAATTTAAGTTATATGTACTTTAAGAAAGTAGCTCATGAGAGCTCATAAACGAGCAGTTAGTTAATAGCGCCATCTAGTGGAGATTAGAATCAGAATGAGTAGCCTATTTAATGACAGAAATTTGGTTTGGGTGATAAAACACGAAAGTAAAAAAAACAACTATATTTATATATGTTATATTTATGATTTAATAATGTTTATCTGAAAGTGTAAGAATGCAGGCAGGTTAAGAATGCAAGAGGTACGTTTAAGGTTAGGTGGATAAAACAATATAGTTTAGTCAGTGTAAAAACAATAGTATACAACATATCAGACAACTCACTCGTTTTGTATATATAAGAATCTAAGATTATATCATCTTCAACGATAGTGTAATCTTGGTAAGCGTGTGTCTTGGATGTGTCTCAGTATGTGTTGAACATGCAGAGCAGTAGCAGAGTTTAACGGGAGGCCAGGTGTCCCCTGGCAGGGCTCCGCTTTCAAACACGATCCTCCATCTGTCTCTTTTTTGCCTCTCCTTTCTTCATTTGTTCAGCAGTAGGGAAGAACAAGGTGAACTCTGTCCCTGATGCTGTTATGTAAGACTGGACGATTATTAATCAGCCATTATAAATAAAATCACAGCTGTGAAAAGCTTATTCAGTAACAATAATCTTAAGTTGTCTGATGCTCCATACATACGAGTGAGGTTTTAATTTCTGGACTCCAGAAGTTTTTGGTTCTGGGTTAAGGTGATAGCTCTTGACTTCTAGTTACACTAAAATGACTGGGTTATTGCAAAGTGAAGTTTTTTTGTTCTGTAATAACAGTGTAGAAAGTGCTGAATCCCCATGGAAAACTGAGGTAATCATTATCTCATGAGAAAAGACTGTCTAAACATGCAGCAGCCACACAGATATGCCAATTGTGTGATCGGTGTTATCCTCCAAATAGAGTATAACTGGTGGTTTTAATTAGTGGCAAAAATGCTCAAATTATAGTTTATAGTCTGGACTGAGGAAAGCCAGACTTTCACCTTTTAAACATCTCAGGTTGGCTCAGCTTCCAGGATCTGGTGCTGAGGTTTATTTATTTATACAAATGGTCAAGGATCCGAAAGAATATAACATCCCACTGTAGATAAATACAGATTCTGTGCCTGTTAAAGTATTACATAATAGATCAAAATTACATGCTCACCAGTTGTAAAGACTTTGCCAACTATTTTTGGAACAATTTTTCTTAAATAATGCATTATTGCACACACATATACACTTTTGTAGCCTATAGATATCAAAGCATCAAATATAGCATATCAGTAGGCCTATTTCAAATAAGCATATATTATAACCAGTAATGATATAAGATATGTGTCTGCATAAATAGAGTAGTGTGTGAATATATTCTGCAGACTATAATTTTTAAAATCATTTTTATATTACATACCATAGTTTTAATATTCTTATATTTTAATAAATTCCTTATTGTTATTTTATCTTATGTAAAAATAAAAAAATATTTATTTATTTAAGTAGGCATATATATATAAATGTTATTATCTGTTTTTCCTAATAATTAATTTTAGAATTGATTTTAATGTCGCTTCAAACTAGTGTCACTTAAAAGGCAATATTTTAAAACCAATATATAAATACAATTGCAAAATTATATGTGTTATCCTTCCACTGGAAAATATTCCCTTATAAAACGTTGCTATGTAACATAATGATCCGCTGTGGGAGCTGCTCAGTGATATAATGAACAGGTGTTTCTCGTCATACATACAATGTTATAGATAAACTGTATATTTAGCATTCAGAAGCCTGAATAGGTTTTACCCGCTTTATAAAGCCGCAGCAGCATACTTTCCTTAAAACAGAGCATTATATCCGTCAAATACTGTAATCTTCTTCTATCAATGACGGCGCTATGCCCCACCCCCTGCTTCTGAGGCCCCGCCCATCCCGTGCGCATCCCGTCCGCATTCTGCAAAAGGCACGGGAAAACAGGGATAGTCCATCCCGAAAAACTAGAGGGGGGGTTAGTTATTACGTACCACTTTTTAAATCGATAGTCACTCACATTTAGATACTAAAACTGACTTTGTGTGATTCAAACTGTGGGTATATATATATAGCTAAATTACAACAAAAGAGTTGGTGTGTACTAAAACGCTAAACCTGGCCCCGACCAAATTCCAGTCCACCCTTTCCCAAACTGCGCCTTGAACTCTACCGTCCTGCTGCCATGTTGGATTGAAGGATCGTTATTGCTTTAGGAGTTCGGAATGAAAGTTTATATTATGCAGTCTGTCAAAAGTGAACGAATTAAAGAATAAATAACCCACAGGAGTGCGCGAGTCGCGTCTGCAGCGCCCGCGCATTGAGGACAACACTACATCGGCTCTACTTGCATGCGGAATTCCTTACGGGATGAACGGAGCGCAGGCCATGTTGATCTGTGATTGCACATAAAATAATCTAATACGAGACAAACGCTCAAGTTCATCCGCCTCATCCGACAACATGAGCGGCCACCCGCCCCAGAGGAGGGTGGCAAACGTGGGCTCTCTGCTTCTGACCCCGCAGGAGAACGACTGTCTATTCAACTACCTGGGCAGGAAATGCATCGTAAGTTGTGTTTACTCTCTCGGCCGATCTGTATTCCTTTAACCGCAAGTTCAGATGCAAAGCATATTGCTTTTCATATATCCAGTGATGTGACGCAAACGAACCGCGGTAACTTCTGGCAAGGACAGTTGTGTTTTAACGCGTTTGAGATGTCCATCAACATCCTCCTCGCTGTTAAGGGAATGAGGCTCCTGTGATTGAAATGAGATGTTGTGGTATAAGCTGTTTGTGTGATTGTGAGTTTGTGAAATTGTAATCTCAGAGTAAATTGCAATAGGCCTTCTGCTTCAGTGAAGGCTGGGTCGACAAAACCTAGCGAGGAGCCTACGAAGACAGCATCACAAGTGCATTCTGAGTCAGCTAAACGATGCACGTGCCGATGATGCTCAGATATGCTGTCTATGTAGGCAGCTCACTAGCTAATGTAGGCTACTCTCTCAGATGGCCCTTAAAACTCGTCAAATGTGCCTGTGAACTATCTATCTGTCTATTCTTCTAGCTATCAGTATCGGGTTCTATCTGTGCTCTATGTCTGTTTACATGTTATTCTGTCTGAATATCTCTATTTCTATAATGTCTTATCTTTATGTATTTCTATCTGCTATTATATATGTTTGGAACTTGATTTAGTTGAGTACAAATGACTGCAAAACTCTTGTTTCTGTGCACAGTCGCGGGTAGCTCTCCATCTCTGCTTATAGTATATTTAATAACCTGCAGCATCACATTTGCATTAAAAAGGAAACTTTCGGTTAGTAGTTCCTGCTAAATGAAACGCCCTGATAAATATACTAAATATACCTGCTAAATATACAGCCCTGATAATTATATCTAATTTAGCTGTATTGTCGTAAGTGACGATATTGATATTTACTCGAGTTATATTTGCTTGTCTTGTCTGGCGTACTACTTGAGGACCGATAGTTAGAGTATTTGGAAGCCTGTACATGTACCAGTCTTCATTTGCATTACTTAAAGGCACAATAAGTAAGTTTACAATACGTCGCATTTTCAAAACAATAACAGAGGTGAAGTTTGATGATCTGTTTTATCCCCTAACCACCTGCACATGACTATTACTGCACAATATATATATATATATATATATATATATATTGGCTTGCCCGTCTATGCGAGAGTAGAGTCTCTGTCCAGTCTGAGGTTTTTGCGATGCTCTCTCCATTTTGGAAACGCCACACCGATATTTGTTCTTGCTTTATTTCATTGACTGCTCCAATATCTTCTTACCTCGGTTTGTATACATCTACGTTTTTTTGGGATTGTGGAGAATGTAATCATGATCCATGATATGGAAATGCACAGTAAATAAGTACCACTTCCGCATTTGTCCTCGCGTGTTGCCGTAGTATCATAGGCGGAAACCGAGGATAGCGCGGATATTGCGTCATTGATAGAAACAGGGACGGTTCATTATTTAAATCTGGTATTTCTTTGAATTTACACAAATTATCTGAGATAATGCAAGTACACAACTGCATGAAATATATAACGCGGTGCTTGTTATATATTTTAAGTAGTTTTTGGATATTTTATCACAAAAATCTTACATATTGTGCCTTTAACAAAATTAAAACTCAAATTCCATTTATTTTAAAAGTTGTTTAATAAAATTCTGCAGTATAATACACCATTGGATCACAACATTATACTGAAGTTTCAAGATTGATAAAACGGTACATTACTCCTCAAGCCATCCTAGGTGCATATGACTTACTACTTTAAGACGAATACTTTCAGAGTTAGCTATATTAAAAGTGTCCTGGCTCTTTCAAGCCTAATAAGGGCAGTGATTGGGGGTTGAGATTTTGAAGCCTGAAAAAGTGCATCCATCCATCATAAAAGTGCTCCACACGGCTGTTAATAATAAAGGCCTTCTGAGGTGATCAATGAGTTTGTGTGAGAAAAATATCCTATTTAAACTTTATGAACCGTAATCTCTAGCATCCACTAACTTCATACACACATTCACGAGAGAGTGGCGCTCCAGGCATAGAGTAAACTCTGGTGAGAATATGCTAGTCTGGCGAGAACCAAGTTTTGTTTACAGCAAAAGAAAACCACTCTCCTCTTGGCTTGTATTGAAATCCTCCAATTATACATTATGCATGCTTCCGTGTTGGTCAGCACATTTGCCTACATCATACGCTAGAATGCCACTCTCTCATGGACGTTTTGGTTATGAAATGTTAGTGAAACATGCTCAAATTTAATGTGATGTACTACACTTCTGCTAGGTCTTCTTTGTAAACGTAAGAACCAAAAAAAGCACCTTTAACACCAGTTAGTTTAACATAGTAATCAAGTTTTGTTTGCGTTTTAAAACTGATTTCCAAATAGTTAAATTTCCAGAGTGTCCAAAAACCTTTCGGGGCCATTGTATGTTTCGAGGGAAAGAAATATACCTTGTTTGTTATTGGTAGAAAATTCGGGTGACAAATCGCATTTTTAAGCATGTCATGTATTTGGATCTTAATATGTTTTTGATACATGAAAATTACATTTTCAGAAAAAATCTGACTTGAAATTGAGCTCCAATCAGAGGTTTTTATGGGGAAAAATAAGCTTGGTTTAAAGTGTTTCATGAAATCCGATTCACAAATATGGCATTCTTTCCCATCAGACCTACTTAAGTTGCTCGTCCATGTCTAGGTGGAAGCGACATGAACGCGAGCGGTGTCAGTCCAGGAATGGCAGCCAAGATCCTGGCCATAAAGTGGGCTTTCACAGGGAATGACTAAATATGAGACGCGTCGTTTGGGGCCAAGATTCAGCAGTCATGAGTTCATTCATCACTGTGTCCCGAACCGGCACCGAAAAACCGAGGGCAGAGGGTGGACGGTGTCCAAATGGCACGATAGTGAGAGAGATGGAGAGAAGGGGAAAGATAGAGGTTGGGGGTGGGTTGTGCGTGATCAGCAGTCTTTGAGGACAGGAAGTGAACTGATCTGCCTCCTTTCCATGGAGATTTGAGCTCTAATGAATAGAGCTGCTGAGCCAGTACTGATCCAGAATCAGGTTTCCAAGCAAACCAAACCAAAGTCATGATCCCTGTGAAACGTACATCTTTAATGCGTACATATGTCAAAGGCAGGAATGCCGTGCGGATGCCGTTAACTCAGAAAACCTGGCGAATATCCAACAGTAGCCTCTTTTGGATATTACGTTCGGTATTTGTTGGTTGCAATTAAACCCAGCCGATCGATCAGGCATATAGGTTTACATATCAGTGTGAGCATGCTTGGCCGCTGTGAATGCTGTGTGTATATTGTTTATCATACAGAAACACAGCTCTTTCTTGAACTTGCCGAACTCTGAATATGGTAGTTGGAGGTTTAGCGATGTCCTTGAATCACTCGGCCCACCAAGACTGAACGAGTGCTCGTATTCAAGTGCTGAATGCGCAGTCTAGAGAGTGAGGAAGCAGTTTTTCATCAGAAGAAATGAAGGGAAGTCTTGTTTCATTGATGCTGCTGTTACTGACGTGGCAGGATGGCAGTGAGGGGAGTAGTTGACTGGAATTCTTTTATCTGCCTGGCTCTCAATGAAAGTTGTTGTACGTTTATATTCGTGTGTTAATATTTTGTTAAATATTTGCACATGCTGTTGTTAGACTTGAATTTTATAGAATAAATTATTGATTATCCTCAAAAGTTCACAATACGTTCACTTGAATAGACTTAGGCTAACTGACGAATGTTTATTTCTTTAGATAAACAGGGTGTTTTCAATTGATTTATTGGAGAAATAATCTGTAAAGCAATTCATTAAAAGTTAAAGTTTAGACTTTCTATAAAAAAAATCAGATTACTTTAATCAATAATCAATGAGCGTTTTTAATGCTAATCATTTAATTACCTTATTTCTTCGATTATCAGTTGATTAATTGTATTTTTTTTTATTCCTGTTACTGAATTGGATTACTTTTGAGAATCTTATGTATTCAATCAGTTAACAATTAATAAATGTATTAATTTTAAGCAATGATTTAGAATGCTTTTAAGAAATACATTTATTCAATTTATTAATCCAGTTACTTTTAAATGTCTGCTAAAAGTTTGACTTTATAGTATTTTAACCTGTGGAGCATTTATTTTAATCTGAATACTTTTCAATTTTATTAATCTAAGAATCAAGATTTTTTTTCAATTAATTAATTAATCCAATTAAATTACTGTTGTTGTTGTTTTTTTTTTGTTTTTTTATTATATTTACATTATTTACTAAATATGTTTTTATATATTTCAGTAATCTCATTATTAATTATTGAAACACTTTTGTAAACTAAGTTTTTGAACCATCTGGGATAAGTTAAAGTAATTTATTTTACATTCACGCTGTTAATTAATAATAAATAATTTGCTCGCTTCAGTGGATCATTGGTTAATCTGTTTTATGTTAATCAAATGATTAGAGATTCTGAAAACTGTTTAATTGCTATATTTCTTTAATTATTCAGTGTTGTTGCGGTCCTGCTGACAAGCGGGTTCTTAAATTATTGCTTAATGAAAATGCTATAGGTCTGCATTGGTCAGAGACTTCATTAAAATCTTTTCTGTTTGAATGGCTTGTGGTAGTTCCTATCTAAAGTGTGCGCGAACCCACAGGACAGGGTTTCTTTGGTCTCCAGTAATTGCTCCGCATTAGCCTATGTGTGTGAATGTGTGTTACTTGTCTATGGAAAATATTTCATCTTCTGTGAGATCTTGGCTGTCCTCCCTATGACAGTATTGCCAAGACACTGGCCTGTTTTTCCTTTCGGTAACCCGTGTCCTGAAAAAGTGTTCGAAATGCTGCTTTCAGTCATGTGCATGGAACGCAGACACTCTTCAAGTAAGGGTCCCTATGGAGGGAGAATATAATGCCCTATCAAGTGTGTCTCCGAGTACTTGGCTGCAGTTTAAATTACAGCAGTATATGATATCTGCAGTGGCCGGTGTGTGCAGCAGGCAACATCATGCAGTATTCATACACTGATTTCTCTGCTGATTTTTTGGACGTTTACAGTTTCTGTATGATTTTAAAATGCAGTTCTGTCCAGAATGCAGCTCTGGTATTTAAAATGCAGGTGATGAGAATAATTTCATAAGAGTATGGATATGTGCCAGTGTTGGTGCACTGTATTTTGGACTTATATTTGTTTTATATTTATTTATTAAACTTTAGGATTGATAAATTTGGTTTTGATTGAGATTTTTCCTCATATTTCACAAATTATTTATATTGTTTTTTTTAAATTATTATTATTTGTTTGTGGTTGTGGTATGTTTGTAGTCTGTACTTTCTGTAGGATTTCACATTTGTTTGAATCCTTTGATGGATCAAATTATTCAGGAATAATTCATCCAAAATGAAAACTTGCTAAATCAGTCCGAGTTTGTTTCTTCATCAGAACAGATTTGGAAAAATCTTATCAGTGGGCTAAATCACTTGCTCATCAATGGATCCTCTAGTGAATGGGTGCCGTCAGAATGAGAGTCCAAACGGCTGATAAAAACAAAAGTGGTGTAATGCTAAATTTCTCCAAACTGTTCTGATGAAGAAACAAACTCCTCTTCATCTTGGATGGTCTGAGGGAGAAGAAATTTTCAGCAAAATTTTCATTTACTTTGTGTAAATAGAGCTAGAAGCGCAAATAGCAATAGACGCTATTTATACTAAGTGTAAATAGCAATTACATACTATTTACATTAAGTAAAAAATATATTTTCTACGTGATATATGCTATTTACACTAAGTGCAAATAGTTTTAGATTCTATTTGCACTGTTAAAATGGCAGGATATCCTGCTATTTGTACTACTTATTGCAAATATATGCACCTCACTATTATAGTACATTATAAAACATTATGCAGTGCTAGCTTATTGAGTGTAAATTTTCATTTGAATTCAAATCATTAAATAAATGCCACATTATTGGGACAATAAAGCCCTCTCTTTACCTATAACCCTATTCCATACTACTTCAACTTTTTGATAATTTCCTTAATTTTTAATGAAAATAAAGGCTTTTTTCTGGATTGATTTGAAAAAAAGTTTGCCAAAAGGATTCAAACCCATCGTATCAAAATGAGGACGACACACGTTTTACCTTCTGTACTACTAGAGCTGATGACAGTCAACCAATTTTTTGTTATGTTGACAAGTTAGTGTAAATAGCCTCTGCCAACAAGGCGGGCTATTTACAGTTAGTGTACATATTATTTAAACGATTCCTTTAAGAAATGACTGAAAAACTTGCTCTTGATCGATAACTGTGTATATATTTACCATGTTTCTATTTTTTGCAGACATTGTGCTCAGCAGTGGTCCAGGTGTACGGAGCGGACAGGGGCTCGTCCTGGATCAAGAGGTGCTGTGGTGTGGCCTGTTTGGTGAAAGACAACCCTCAGAGGTCTTATTTTATCCGTGTCTTTGATATCAAGGTGAGCTCTCGGAGATCAAATAAACAGCAACGATATCAGATCTGAGACCTCAATATTTCCAATATCTTGTGTCTCATTTTTGCAGGATGGAAAAACAAAGTTTGAGCAGGAGCTCTACAATAATTTCACCATTAGTAGTTCGAGAGCCTATTTTGTTACTTTCGCCGGAGATGTGAGTTTCGTTGCTTTTTTTCTTCAAATTTCCCATTGTTGACCATTAGCAAGAACAGAGAGAACTAGCTGGAGATGTTCTGTGGAAAAGTTTGTTTGGCTAGTCACTTTCTTGACGTTCTTGTAAAACTGATTTTAGCATTAGTGAGGATGTGATCGGGCTGTTTTGGTCATATGGCGTGTTTTGCTCTTTAGTCTTGTCAGATGGGCCTCAACTTTGCCAGTGAAGAGGAAGCCAAACGATTTCGGAGTGCACTCAACGAACTGCTCAACAGACGACAGAGGAAAACTGGTAAATGTGCTGGTATATCATGGCATTATTCATTTAGTCATCCATATGTTGTTCCGAATCTAATCCATATGACTTCCTTTTTTTTTTTTTGGTTTCATTTCCGTGTTGTTTTTGGGTGAACTCGCAATCAGCTAATATGCTTTACATTCAGTAGTAATGAAAAAAATGGTCTAAAACCTTATTGGTGTCTAAAACATATTCTCCTAAATCTGTGTTTTTCATGATAGTTCATCCAAAAATGAGAATTAATACAGAAATAGTGTTTACATGTAGCCTTTCGTTTTGATATAGCAGTAAATAAGAGCACAAACTAGAGGTCGGCCAGTTGATTGGTTGTGCCGATTAATCATCACTGATAGTTGATCGGTTACTAGGGCTCAAAATTGTTACACCTTAGAGATCTTATAATTTTTGTCACCAGTGTCAATATCACAAACAACTAATATTAACCTTAAAAAAGACAGCGAGTAAATGAGAAACAATAAATAATTACAAACAATACAAAAGCCACAGCAGAACAAATAAATAATACATGCATACATTATATAAATATTTTTACTGTGTAAATTAAATATATATTTCTTCTTATAAAAGTGATTTAGTCCAGAGCAGTGGGTGATTTTCACTCTTTTGTTGTTTGGCGTTAATGACAGACAGCAAGAATATTAGACTGCTGTCACTTTAAGAGCTGCCCCAGATTACATGTGTTTTCACTGAAGACATAAATTAACTCAATTTGATGACTGTATCGGTGAGATTTAATATTTTTATTCAAATGGGAGTTTTTGTAATAAAGTTCAGCTGGTCAGTTGGTCCAACTTAGCTATCAGTATTGGTAAAGTCCTCTATCGGTTGATCTCTAATACTATCAAACTAAATAAACATGTTATTTATTTTACTGTGAATAAGGCATTGGATTCTGATTTGGGGGAGAAAAAAACTATTTATTTTTTTATTTTATTACCATTAATATAGATTAAATTTTTATATAGCAATATACAAAACAAATAAATAAATAAGCTTTAAATTGACGAGAAAAAAAATTTGCTTTGATGACTTGATTTTGTAATAGTTTCTGTGCGAGGAGCAGTCCAGACCATTCTAACTGATTCAGTTTTTGGATTCAGCTCAATTTACTTAAAATAAAGTCAAAGCTTTTTTTGAAGCTTGAAAGCTCCAGTCATCATTCATTTGTGATTTAATGGAAAAGAGCGACCAGCACATGACTCAAAATCTCTCGAAACAAGTCATATGAGTTTGTAATGACATGCGGATGAGTTTGAACTTTTCCTTCAACACGCTCACTTAATAACGCTCACATTGTCTTGTTAACCTGTTATTTCCTCTTGCCGGCGGCTCATTTGCAGTTCTCTCTCCATCTTTCCTCCTGTTCCTCTCAGTCTGTAGTTGTAATCTGTCGTAGTGTAGCAAGTGTGCTGGTTTTCTCTCCGTAGGGTGTGTCGTAAAACCTTCACAGTGGGCCTTTTCTCCTCATATCCCTCTTGTAAACGCAGCAGTCTCTCTCCTCACTTCCTGGCTGGGTTCCAGTACTTCCTGCTCTGTTTTGCATGCTGGGCTTTGAAGTTTAGGCTTCTCTCTGCACTAACTGATTTTTAAAGAGGCCCTTGGTGCCTTATACGCCTCCTGTGTCTGCCTTGCCTGCCCTGTCTTTACCTTTAATGTGGTCCAATTTCAAACAAACATGGTTCAGTGAATTATTCTGTTAACTTCTTGTTGTTAAAGGTGAAGTGTGGAATTTGTTGCTATTAGTGGCAGCAGTTGGAATTTAAAATAGATTAATGTTATTGTAATTTTTTTTTTTTTTTCACCTTTGTTGAATATTTCATTAGTAAATACTACCAGTGAGGAGTTTATTCACACACGCACTTTTTTTTTTTAAACAAAATAAAGGATGCATTATATACTTTATATTAAAGTATATATGTATATATATATATATGTGTGTGTGTATATATGTATATATATAAGTGCTGTCAAACAATTAATCTCGGGAAAAAAAAATCAGACACAATTAAAATAAAAAAATATATATATATATTTTTTTGTGTTTGACTATATCTTTTAAAAAAGTGAAATTGCTGAGCAACTGTCATTGAAATATAAAGTATTTTAATATTTGGTCAGAATCTGAATAGAAAAACACTTTACCTTTAAGGTCAAGGTTATAAGAATATTATCAGTATGCATATGAACCTGCTAAAAATATGACAATAAACCTATGACTGCCTATTGATAGTAAACCCTGAATAAAAGCATTCATTTCTGGATGTTTGTGTTGAGAAATGGCACAGAGCTCAAGGCACCTCCGTTTATCATCTTCTTCCCTAACCTTTCCAAGACTAACGTAATTTAACCATTCCCTTTTTCACTGGGTGACCTGCCGGCTCTTTCCCTCTGTTATTGACCTCAGTAGTCTTTTAATTCGGCCTCTATATTTTAACAATGTTAATTTTGTTTTTGCAGAGAAAAGGCGTGACCCACCAAATGGTATGTGTCCTGGTACTTACATTCACTCCTAATGTTATCAGAGATGATCAGTTTGTGTATGCTGTTGTTTTTTCTGAATTATGCTGAAATGCACAGAAATCAGAGCACATTGGTGTCATCAGGCATGAGCGTGATTCACACAAACACTCATTGGTATTGTACATGACCTAGATGAGAGTAGTGTTCACCCCCTGACTGGAAGCCTGAGGTCAATCTGTGCGCTGGGAGACATATGTATGCCACATGGATCATTCCATGCCACTGCGCTGCTGAGACTCGCTCCCATTCAATTACATCAAAGACACCACGTTTCTTCACTTGAGTAGTTTAAAGCTTTTCTCATGGACGTTTATCAGGGTTACGGTGCCGCTTTGACATCCCTTAGAAGCTGTCGTTGCAAGTTTCTAAATTATGTGGTTTACTTCATTTCAATTGCCTGCAGCAGGATATGTGTCATGCTACTTGCATGCCTTTTAAATTTATATGTGTATATATATATATACACTATATTACCAAAAGTTTTCGCTCACCCATTCAAATGATCAGAATCAGGTGTGCT
>JAUMHR010000090.1:9707483-9722316 GCA_032361145.1 Enteromius fasciolatus | reverse complement strand
TTCTACTCCTCTTATGTAAAGCACCTTGAATTACCACTGTGTATGAAATGTGCTATATAAATAAACTTGCCTTGCCTAATAAAAAACATGACGTAGGTATTATGTAAACTCCATATTTTAATAAAACTCTGGAACTGAGGGTTTCATGTAAGTTTAAAGATCTCCACTCATAATCATGGCTTTATAGTGGCCTTCATATACATTCAACTCAGTTTGAGTCTACATATTTATTCATTTTAACGCTAACAAATCTATTCTCTTTCAGCACCCCCGCCTCCACCTTTACGGGGCGGCCCACCACCCCCACCCCCTCCTCACACTTCTGGGCCACCACCTCCACCACCCCCAGTGCGGGGACGAGGAGCCCCACCACCCCCTCCACCTTCAAGGGCCCCCACGAGCGCTCCCCCTCCACCTCCTCCATCCCGGCCTAGCATGGGAGCGCCTCCTCCACCACCTCCCAGCAGAGGGCATCCACCTCCCCCTCCGCCTGCTCCTGCCTCCATGCCCCCTCCCCCACCACCACCACCTCCATCCGGAGGAGCCGCCCCACCTCCACCTCCCCCACCGCCGCCTCCTGGACCTCCTCCACCCCCTGAGTTGGATGGAGGCCACGGTGAATCAACGCCCTCGCCCATGGGCGGGAAGTCAGCTCTGCTGGAGCAAATCAGGGAGGGCACTCAGTTAAAGAAAGTGGAGCATAACAACAGGCCAGTGTCATCCACAGGACGTGATGCGCTACTCGACCAGATCCGACAGGGCATCCAGCTCAAAACGGTGAGGACTGTCAACACTAACACATCCACCACCTGCTCACCTGTCAATCATCCATTGTGTTAAAAATAAGGTCTTAAAAACTGACAGTCACAAGTGCAAAAAGTTTTTGCTACTATATACATTTTCAAAATATTCTTTTTTTTATTTTATTTTTTTTAGATTTATAAATTTTATGTATATTTGTGTGTGTGTGTATGTATATGTGTGTGTATATATAATATATACACACACACACACACATACATGTTCTAGAAAGCATTGTTATTTTGTATGTTCGTCTGATAGCTTTCTTCTTGAATGTTCAGGTATCAGATAATGACTCAGGACCACCCACCCCTGCTCAGTCAGCAGGCATTGTTGGAGCTCTGATGGAGGTGATGCAAAAGAGGAGCAAAGCCATCCACTCCTCAGGTAAGTGCTTGTTTCAGTCTCTCAAAGGTTTGTTCAAAACAAGCCTCTCAACCACTGCAAATTTCTGCAAACCACTTTGACGGCTGTCGATTCGGGTAAATCGAGTTTACATTCTAGAATAATGCTCTGTTACGTTTTTAAGATGACATAACAAGCCCAACTTAAAAGATTATTTTTGTGACATGAAGGATTATGACTCTTTTTCTCTTCATTATTAAGTCGCAGCATCCCCTTTTAAATCGATTTCTGGCGTAGATGAACGCTAACGTGCATTTTACATAATGACTATCCTTTTGGTTAATATGAGTGTGCGCATAAATGACATTGTTAGTAAATAATAAGATTTTTATTTTATTTTTTTTGGTTCTCAGATGAAGATGAGGATGATGAGGATGATGAAGACTTTGAGGATGATGACGAATGGGATGATTAATCCCGCAACACTAACCCCACCCAGTAGAGTACATGATACTAAATTCTCACTTTACCCAAATTTTACGCTCATTCTGTGTATTTTTTTTTCAAATCGCTGTATATTTTTGTTGCCTTTTTGCTTTGTTTTGTTTTGTTTTTTAATAATCTGTGCAATACCTCATGTAATCTGTAAAGTATTGTCATTTATCCTCTGTAAAATAATCTCCTGGAATAACCATGTGAAGTTTGATGCCAGGATTCATTATTTGTTGACCTGAATGTTTTTGTTTCCCCTGTGAGTGGGGAAAGGGAGATGGACGGGACGCTCGATGTCCTTATTAATTGTTGATTAATAATTTAGATAACACTATTTTCATACCCTACTTTTCTGTACCTTCGATTTTTTTATTCAAATCCTAGTTTAGCATTCTTAGATTTGGTAAGAGGTTCTCCTATCAGAATATGTATGTCCCCTATATTGTTTCCCTTGTAAATGTACACCAGGCTGATATATTGAGGCTATATATATTTTTGCACGAATAACAAAAAGTTCACTACAGGATGAGAACGCATTGGCTGAACACGTTAAATATGATTTCTGTGGTAATCACGATCAGCGTCACACTACATTGCACGTCACAGAGTAGACAGTTCTGAGTTTTTGATTTCACTTTATTAACAAGAAAATAATATACGGTAGATTCAAACCGGCAAAGTCGTGAGTACAGCTTGCTTCTGAATGTGAAAAAACCATCAATTCACAAATATAGGATTTCAGTCATATCAAGAAAAAACAGAGAAAGAAAGCACTTCACATAAAAAAAAAATTAAAAAAATGAAACTTCCATTTGTTACACGCTTTTACAGGTCAATGCTCTACAGGTAGACTGACAACTACATTTAAGGTAATGGAGAAAACAAAACAAACCTTGGGTGTACAATTAATGCTGGTTTAACAGTATTGTCTGTCTGAACTGAATTTGCTGTCCTTGTCTTGTAAGGATAGTGCTGAGAAAATTGTATAATTGACTTCAAATCTTAAAAGAGGGTTGGAATGTGGAATGAAAACACTAAATTCTATACTTAAATAAATGGTAATATTTACAAACATGAGATGCGCTGCTTTTCTTTTTTTTATAACCTACGTTTTTGCAGAGTGTGTATATTTATGTAAATGCATGCCTGTATGTCTGATGGCTAAAATTTCTGGATCAAATGGGATTAACCTGAACTAGTTGCATGAAGATACTTTGGATTCTGAAATACGGCAAAGCAGTTGATGAAGCTACGCACTAAGCAAAATATTTTGTTGGTGGAAAGAAGTATAAAAAACGTGTTTGAATGTGCTTACAAAATGTAATTCGGATTCGGTGTCGCATAAGAGAAGTTTTCATTTCTTTGAGCCATTTAATATATCAGGAAGAATGATTATTGGTGACCTGCAAAAAAAAAAGAAAACGCTAGTCAATGTAATGTTAAAGCCACCACAAAAATTGTATGTGGTATACATGAAGGAAGCATTAAGTGAAAGCCACAGAGGACTAAAATGTCTCGATCAAAACAGGATTGTTCACTCACATATATATATATGCATGTATGAAATGGCATGAGTGTTTTTGCGTTGTCTATACCTTTAAAATGTACTTTTATTAAGAACTTGAAATTATGAATGCTTTTTGAAGCCCCTAAATAAGAACATGTGTTTACTCTTATGATCTTGGCGAGATCGTTGTTAGTAAACTAAAATGTATGCAGTTTCCACTGGTTAATAAATTCATGGTAACTTAAATGATCTCAACCAAAACAACCACTGAATGAATAATTCAGTTCTTGGTATAAAAAGATAATTATTGCTTAAAGTCTTACAGTGGATTCCCAGGAGACCTGTTTTGGCAGTATCGGTTTTCACCATACCCTTAGTTCAGAAGTTCCTATCATGTCTAGTAATAAATTTGGACGTTATGTTCTTAAGGCTTACTCACTTTATGTCTTGGACCAATTCTAAATGTCCTACCCTTCGTAGTGTCCCAATGCTGCTTCTACGAATAGCTGCCAATAGATCGTCACGGGTTGGCCCCTGGGTGCCTCCCAGAGTCTTTCTTTCATCTTCTCTTCTCGAAGGTACTGGTTTTTCATTTTGACAAATGTTCTTGGTATCCTTGTCCCCTGTTAGTTTGTGTCTTTTATTGGCATTAGGTTCTAAACTTTCTATTGCTATTTCTTGTTGCTTGGCCATTTCAGCGATTCTTCTAGTTTGAACATTGTTCGCAACGTTTGGTTGACTGTAAGGTTGTTTTGGTAAATGATTTGATTGCTCCTCATTTCTTTCTAGGTTGTCTTGTTCTCTCCTTTGTTGCAGCCGCATTTGCCTCTGGCGGTCCTGGTTGCGGGTTAAAATACCAGTTGCGCTCATCCTTGGGCCGGGTAAGTCAAAGTGGTATCCCAGTTTCAACAAGGTGGTGTTATCCCTTAGCAATTTCACCATTTCCATCTCCACTTGGCCTCCACAGATGTGGCGCTGGTTGTGGAATCGGAGCTCCACTAGTGTTGTATTGTACTGAAGTGAACCAATCAAAGCCAGAATACCTTTACCTGAAATGAAGTTGGACTCAACATTAAGGTTGGTGATGCTGCAGTTCTTCTTCAGCATTTTGGCCAAGGCAAAAGCTACTTGATCATCCGCGTGGGTGTTGGCAAGGCTGAAAACCTCAACGTGAGTGTTGGCGATTAAGGCATCAGCAAAGGTCACCAAAACCTCTTGGGATACGTTCTCAATGTTGTTTAGGTTGACTTCGCTCAAGGAGGTGTCGTTACTCAAGATGTTTTCCAAGGTCTTAACAATATCAGTGGGGTTAGTACTTGGCCTCTCTGGTGTAACATGATGGTGATGGCGGGCAACGTTATGGATGCCTTTAGGTTTTTGACTGCTGTTGCCATTACTCTTGCAATCTAATCGGGACAAGTCCATGAAATTCCAGTTGCTTGACCTAGCTTCTTTCTCCCCATCACCCCCTGTTCTGAGCCCCCAGTTTGTTTGCTCTCTCTCCTCTTCATTATCCTCAGGCTCTTCACTGCCACATTCCTCTTCGCTCTTATCTGTCTGGCACTCATCCATGTTGTCCTGTGTGTCACCATAGAAAGTAAAACAAGGTTGAGCTCTGGCATACCTCAAGCAATGATTCTTATTTAAGAAAGATATCACCAACTGAGAGACACCAGCTGAGCAATAACTATGTTCTGTATAAGCAGTGTTGCAGTCTTTGGAACTCTCTTTGAAGAAACAGAATTTTTATTTGATATAGTGGTATTTTATATGAAATTAGAAACTTTAAGCTAACCAAAGCAATGCATAACTCGAGGGTAAAAATCCTCAAGACAGTGGCCCTCCAGGAGCTGTTTTGACAGTCTTCCTTTCATTGAACCTTTAAACAAGTACATCCAATTCTTAGTCTTCCAATTGTATTTGAAGTTTGGAAATTTCGAGTTCATTATTTTTTTTTAACTGAAATGCACTCCCAAGCTGGAGTTCCGACTTGGATTGATAATTGTCATTAATTACTTACCCCCATGTCATTCCAAACCTGTAAAAGCTTTGTTTGCTTAGAAACACAATTTAAGATATTTTGGATAAAAACCAGGAGGTTTGTGACTGTCCCATAGACAAACAATTACCACTGTCAAGATAAAGAAAAAATTGAAAGACGTCTTCTGAATGCTCCATTTGCCATCAGTGGTTCAACCATAACATTATAGAGCTACGAAAATACGTTTTGTACAGAAAGCAATCAAAATTTAGGGCTTTATTCAATGATTCTGGATCGTGACATCACCGTAGCTAAATTCACTGTCACAAGCCTGCCAGTTTTCATCCAAAATGTCTTAAATTGTGTTCCTAAGCAAACAAAGCTTTTACACATGTGGTACAAGTAATAACAGACTAAATTTTCATTTTGGGGTGGAGTAAACCTTCAAATAGTACTTACAGGAGTACAATATCTTGTCTTGGGCACTACCCTACAAAGGTACACCTTACTTAACTATAAAGGGTGTCTTTTAAGGGTACCACCCCAGCTCAAGTATTTGTGTCAAGAAAAACCAAATGGAATGCAACTGGTGCATCAAAGTTTGGAATATCACTAAATTTCTACCTCTAGTAATCTGTGGGTCTCATCCTCCCAGTACTTCAGCAGAGCCTCTCGGCTAAAAGTGCCCGTTGGCTGCTTGGCCGTCTGGTCCTCTTGTCTTAGCCCAGTGGGTATGTTCGTGTCAGGTTCAATTTCAGCCATAACTTTCTCCAGCTCCTGGATTTCTTCATTAGTCAGGGAGGCCAGAAGTTCATCTTCATCGATGTCCTCATACTTGTCAAGCTGTTTGTGGTACCCAAAGTTGCTCATACTTCTAACACTATGTCTCCTTTGTGTGAGTATGAGTTTTTACGCTGCCTGGATACTTGAATATCAGATTGTAGTGCAGTCTTCTGGGCATGTGTTAGATGCACTGTCAGTCTAATCTAGGAAGCTGGTGGAGGAGGGTGCAGGACAGAGTATGTGCGTATGATGGTGTCTTACTATAGGGACACCAAGATTAGCTTGCAAGAAGAATGTGAGTTAATTTGTTTGTAGCGGTGAAACCTGTCAGTAACTGTTGGCCAAAAATGACATACGAACTGCCCTTTAGGGAGACAACTAAAACCAATTTGTATTAAGTTACAAGATTCAAGACGCATTAAGATTCTCATGAAACACAGTTTAACCCCCATCAGTGCCAACAGTTTTGAAGTTAATAAGCACAGATTTTTCTCAAATACACCCATTGTTGGGATGTTATCATGCAGTATTATGATTTTTGATTAGGATCCTTGTAAACTAGACTGTTCAGGGCCTCCAGAACCAAGGTAGCAAAGCTAGTTTAGTATGTGACTCAAACATTGCACTGTCATGCTCACATTGTTTTCAAAAGCTATCCATCTGTAACCATCTCTATCCAATGAAATTATCAGATGTACTTGAACAGGCACAGATAAGTGTACAGTAAACTATAAATGCCTCTAATGTTTTTGAGAGTTTATCACAAGGTGAGGTAGTGAGTTTCTGATAATGCAAGTCAAAGGTTTTGGCTTGACAGGTTGCCGAATATGCTTGTTGATGTTAACAGGGCATAAAGCTATAAATAGATATGACCTGCTTTAGTTACTTCAATTGTGACAATGCAGGTCACTCTAGAACCACAGCTTAGAAGCACTAATTTGGCACATGCAATCTTACGTTCATTGTAGTAGATTCAATAAATACTCCTTGTGTGTATGTTATAAATGTGCTGTATTAAAAGTTAAAATATAAACAATGAGTGGAAAGCACCCTGATTTCATAGAAAAGACATCAGCCCTTTTATTTTTATCTGTTTTTATCAACTAGAATATTATTTTATTGCACAAATGGCACCAAGACATTGCTTTGGAGTCAAAGGCCTTTGGAAGTGATGCGAAATTCACATTGTAGTGTTCAATGTGAAGCGTTAAAAGCACTTAACATTCACATTTGTAAGAGTTTTGAACTCACAATGGGCAACTAGCGGAACCTCTGGTCATGTCAACCTCATGTTAATTTGAATAAAACTCAAAGTGCTTTCTCCTTAACTTTTACCCTGAGAGACCATCACTCCTGATACATGATTCGTCCATACAAATCGTATTCTTTGTACATCAAGTATCTTTTCAGTCCTGGTGGGAAAGGACCTGAATTTATGAACTTTGGATCACCCAACCTTAGTGGAGTCATCTCTCTCCTGATGGCAAGTCTGCACTGGTGTTGCAGTGAACGAGGATTTCCTGGGAATTTAAATTTATTTTGTTATCCAATGCAACAACATCCATATTTTTGTAAGTATAGCTTAAGTGTCCATGCTAGAATTGTTTACGCTACTCACCTAATACTTCAGAAATTTCAGCCCACTCTTTATGCCTCTTAAGAACCATTTTCAGCTTGGAGCAGATGAGAACATGATTCACGTAGTCGAGGAGAACCCGCACAGCTCTTCCAGAGAACTGCACTAGCCAAGAGACGCTGATAAAATCACAAAACTACATGCAACAAAAGATAGAGACAGAAGTAAAGATACATATGCCACATACAAAGATAAACAAACTTAAAATGCATTAGCTCTGTTCCAGAACCTAGTAAGTTAAGCTGCTATCTACTGCTTATGATTTTAACTTTTACTGTTAGCATGTTTCTAAACTAATGCTACCGCACTTTAGATTTATGCTAATTACATATTGGGTAACAATTGCACCACAGAGAAATGGACTGACTTAAATTGAGCTGGAGACTCAACTCTTGTTTAATTTCAGTAGAGTGTCGATTAGCATGTTGCTAAGATAATGCCGCCAAAGTAGCATAAAGTACGTTTAAGTAGAATACAAATACAAAAATTTGGTAAAATACTGAATTTTGGTTGGATTAAACCATGTTTATTGGTACATTTATTGGTACACAAGTTTATTTATTGGTACACAAGTATTCCCTGCTGAAAATAAACAGCATATGCTGGTTAGGCATGTTTATTCTGGTTTTTTGCTGGTTAATGCTAGTCACGTGCTGGCAAACAACCAGCATAAACCAGCAAAACAAAAAGTTATGCATTTGAGAAAAAACATTTGGAATGTTGCTGGCAGCTTACTAGGTTTTGAAACAGACGTTATGGGTAAACTTACTGAAACCTTCTCACTGGTATGTTCTGAGGAGCGACCCCATGCTGAGTCATGAGGACAACAGAAGCATTTTTCAGCATCATAACCACTGTTCAACAGCAGTCGCATCATCATCTCATCCCTCAGGCAGTATTGTAAGGCAGTGGGAAACACCGTGTCGTTGACCTCTGTGAAGTAACAGTTCACATCTGCTTGGCTGGAAAGGAGAATCCTAACAACCTCGTACCTCCCAGCTCTCACCGCCACCAGGAGGCAGTGCAGGGGATCCAGGTCCGTTTTAGCTCCTGCGTTTAATAGCAACTGGGTGCCGGTCACATCTCCATTGGAGACGGCAAAGTGCAAAGCGGTCTTTCGCATATCTCCGTACTTCTCAGAAACATGCATGTCTAGAAGAGCGTTGACGTCGAAACCTCTGTCCACCAGGAGTTCCATGCATCGGACATGGCCTCCACTTGCAGCTGCATGAATTGGGCTTTGTCCTGAGAGGCGGAGGGCTCTCTTTGTGGTTACTGGAATTAACATCCTTAAGGCGCTGTAAAGAGAACTAGATTTTAATATTTTCAGGAGAAAATGAGAGTGGTGTGACTCATTAACCTTCCAAGCATATTTTAGGAGTTAGAGGTGAATTCCATTAGATTTGTTGTATGAAGGCAAATCTTGCTAGACTGCTTGCTGTTGATTTCCAATTCCAAAGTCCAGTTAAACTTTAGAGTTCTGGGTGATGAAACTAGCAAAGGATTAGCATTTTTTGTTAAACTTACAGGTAATGCCCTTTGTATGCTGCACAGTGGATGGGAAGCTGTAAGGAAAGATTAGCAATGTTGGGATCGGCTCCATGTTGAAGTAAAAGTTCAATGCAGTCAGGATTGCCAGAGCCAGCAGCATCATATAGCACACTGTCTCCATTTGGCGCCTGAGCATTTACATCGCCACCTGTTGGTGTGAAGGATATCATGGTTTACTTTTAGTTTAATATCAAAATGCATAATGTGAATGTGTACTAACATCCTAACCTGTTTTTTTTCTTCTAGAAACATTGGTTAACCAGTATTACCATAGTGAATAAGGATGTCCAGCGCTTCTGCTTGTCCATACTCTGCTGCGATCCCCATGGATGTCACTCCATGCTCGTCTGTCTCCGAGACGTTCCCTCCATGTTGCAGCAGCAGCGTAAGAATGTCAGTGCAGCCCACCTTGGCCGCCTCATGAATGGCAGTCCACTTTTTAGGGCAGGCTTGGTTCACCGATGCCCCCCGTGATATAAGTGTAAATGCGATTTCAAATGAGTCTGTTCTTACAGCTCCAAAACAAAACACACGAAGAATTATGAAGGCATGAAAGATTCTAAAGAAATTGCAAATGAGACCTACCCAGTAATAAAGGGGATTCATTTTTGCTGTTTATTCTGTTGGGTGAAGCTCCGTGCTCAAGCAGAGTCCTAACAATCTCCACCAGCCCAGCTTGAGTCGCCAAAATCAATGCCGTCTCTCCATCTGCGGTTTCCTCCTCTAAACTCAACCTGTAAGAACCTTTTCAACCAAACCACTGAGTGTTGTATGAATATATCAGACTTGAAACTTGAATTTGATACTTAATTTTCGTCATTTTATTTAGTTTGTTTGGAAAAGAAACTAACGAGTCCCTGAATAATTCACTTGACCAATTTGTTCAAAATTCGTTATTGATTCAGGAACCTAAAGGGGTTAGTTCACCCAAATTGAAAATTGCTGAATTGTTTTACTCACATTCGAGGCATCCTAGGTGTATATGACTTTTTTTCTTTCATAAGAATCCATTTGGAGTTATATAAAAAATTGTCCTAGCACTTGATATTGTTCAACAGTTCAAGAGATGTGTGCATGAATAATAAAACATGCCTCACATGGCTCCAGGGGTGAATCAAGGCCTCCTGTTGTGATTCCATGCAATTTTGTAAGAAAAAATATTGGTGTTTTAAACCATTTTCTCTCACTTATAGTCTCTTCGTATGTGGACGCATTCCAGGCAGATGACGTATGACATTGGTGTAGCATGATTGGTGGCAAATAAAATGCAGGTCACTTATTAAAAGGCCTTTATTCATGTCGCAGAGCCATGTGAGGAACAGATGTGCACACTGCATTTAACGTCTCTTAGACTGACAAACACAAACTATTTTAAATATAATTTCGTTTAGATTGGTTTGACATAAGAAAGACATATATACACCTAGAATGCCTCGAGGGTGAGTAAAAAACAGGCTAATTTTCATTTTTGGGTGAACTAACCTTTTAAACAAGAGGCTTTTATCAGTCATTGAATCATTTATGTAAATAATTCATTTAGTTTCAGTTCATTCAGTGTTTTGCTGTGAGGCAATGGTTGATTCTGCTGTGACTTTGGGAATATTTTAGCTTGCAGAGCAAAGAAGTCAATGTATCTTGTGGTATTGTCCAAAATGAATGTTCCTCAGAATTAATTTTTTGTTTTTTGATGTAGCTCACCATAAAGTACCATCTCCAGCACCTGCACAGATTGCTGGACAGCAGCTCTATGAATTGGGTACCACCCCTTGCTATCCACCTCAGTGAATGCAGCAGGATAGTCCGACAGCTCCTGCAGAGCAAAGAGGTCACCTGTGGGGCCAGATGAAATGACCTTACATTTAACCACACTGCTAATTATCCTCATACAACAGCTTACTTCAGTGTAATGAAACGGTGTGTATTTTCCCTTTAACCTAATTGTTTCATAGCGAGCATACAATCTGGTGGGAGTTTCACCTCGGAATATTGCATCCAAGATCTTTTGATGTTCCACACTGGATTTATTCACAGGGTAGGAAAAAGTGCATGGTAATATAAGATATGTTTGCTTTTATTGCAAGATTCCAAAATTCAACTTCTTATGTGAACATCACACCTTCCGAGAGAGGCGATGTCTTTACACGACTCTTGAATGCTCAGTTGGATTGCAGCATCAAGAAGGTCATCGTCCTCATCTAGGTCACCTGATGGATCCATTTTCCTGGAGGTAAATAAAAAGCTTTTATATGAACACGAGGAGAGTAATAGAATGTTTTTACTCACATTGTTTGTGATGTGCGTTATAAAAGTAGTCTTTATTAGTAGGGTATATTTAAACCAAATCCAAATTCTCAGAATAGTTTAGTGTGACACTTTAGTCATAGAAACTTGAGCGGTCACTTCAACTTGTTCTATGAAGACACTTCTGCTGTAGTTAAAAGGAATTCACCTCGTCGGTCTTTCAAAGTAGTTGTTTTCACAGAAACACTTACATTTTTACAGTTCTTACAGCTGAACAAGCATATTTCAACACTTATATACAGCTAGAAACTAACTTTGCGTTCATTTCAAGGAAATCCTGAACTAGAGCATGCACAGCCGACACTTCGCCTGCCACTTCCAATTAATCATTCACGCTTCACCGAACAGTAAACAAAGGCTCTAATCTCACCTTGTGAAATACAGTTCCAGTGAAATCACGCGTCTCTCACTGCTGTACCAGTACTTGAGCTACACTTAATCTGAACTTGAGTCCCCCCCCTTCCCATGCTCAAAACAGCAACAGACATGCATCTAATTTTGGCGTTCACCTGCTCTGGTCTTTGCTATGCACACCATTAAAGTCAAATGACCAAATGACTTGATTTTTTTTTTTATGTGCATTGAAGTACATATTTTCCACAGCTTGCAAATAAGCATCAATTTACAAAATTACCACATTTTTTGTGTTAATACATGGCATAAAATAACAATTACTGCAATGCCATCAGTTGTCAATGCATACAGTATTTTTATAGCCTTCCCATACAGAGTGCAGCTACTGATATACTGTATATAGCCCAGGCATAACTTTGCAGCTGGGGAAATCCCAAAGTCACTGCATTATAGCCACCTTGTGTTAAATGAATAACTAGAGAAAACTATGTTAAGTACACTTACAGTGGCTTGAAGAAATGCTTCAGTTGTTTTAATGTTTAATCTTTTACAAGTATTGGTGAATGTTTTGTATTTGGAATAAAGGAATAAGAACGGGACTTAATGAGGTTGGAATATGAAAGAATAACTACGAATGTGAGCATAAATATAAATTTGAGTTTACAAATTAACAGCGCAAAGATGTTTATAAACAGTCTTTGAAATTTCAGGTTTGGTGGTTATGAGTGTGTGGTTTAAAAATTAATGAAAAGATGGAGGTTGGTACAGAAAGAATAGAGGGTAAAAATGGAAAGAGTAGGATAATAGGCAATGACTTGAATGTAGAGCAGAAATAGAGCTTTTGTTCTGACTCAAAAGCATCTAGAAGGAGTTTAGAAGCTGAAACAAAGGAAAAATAACAGTGTAGCAGAAGAAACCAATGGCGCTGTGAAACTGACATATGGATGAAAAAATACATTTTATTTAAAATCCCAGACTGTTGAATACAATTAACATTATAAAATGCTATTTTTGTTATAAAACTTAAAGCGTTAGTTCACCCAAAAATGAAAATTCTATCATTAATTACTCACCCTCATGTCGTTGTTCATCTTTGGAACACAAATTAAGATGAAATTATCCCAGATCCAGAAACATAGTAAAAACACCTGTATAACAGTCCATGGAACATCAGTGGATCAACTTCAGTTTTGCGACGATAGTAGAATACTTCTGGGGTTTTTTGCGCAATAAAAACAAAAATAACATAATTTAACTCTACCATTCTTCTATCGTGATTTACGTTTTCCGCCATTTTAGAGTGTATTACAACGCATGCGTATGTCTTCCTATAGGTGTAAATAACTGCAAATTATGTTCATGCGCATGCTTTCCCCTGCATGTAAACAAGGCAAATTACATCAAATACATTAAAGTTTGCGACAGAATTTTCATTTTTGGGTGAACTAACCCTTTAATCCATAGAGTATGAATTTGGTATTCGAATCTTGGTATTCTGCTATTATGTAAAATACAAAAAAAAAGAAAAGTTACATCCAGTTAAAAATGTATATAGCTGACAATCTACAGTACATATTACAATGTGTAACATTCAGTGAAAGAACATTCATACAAGAAAACTTAAATTCACTGTTATAGTTGTATCGATTAAGTCAGATCATATTCCTTGTACAGCAGGTAATTTTTAATCAGAGGTGGAAAAGAATCCATTATAACGGTATTATAGAGTCTTCTAATGGTCATGTATTTTCTGAATTCCAGACGACAGAGGTGCTTCAGGGATCGTGGGTTGTTTGGAATAAATTCAAAAGCTATCAGTCTGCATTCCCTGAGACTAAAGAACTATCGATCTGTTGCTAGTGAACAGGTACTATCTTCTCACATGCATTCTGTCATTTTGAGACTCTTGAGAAGATTCTTCATTTGACGCAGATTGAGACCTCCCATATGTCATAAAAGACTGGCTGAACAGATAAATAATTAAATGTGAACCCAGTGAACTCACTCAAGATAGTGTCTATCTCTTCCCACTCCTCTTGTTTCTCCAGGATGGTTCTCAGGCGGGAGCAGAGGTGGACGCAGCTGACATAATTCAGTAGGATTAATACCACTCGTCCCGACAGGTCAACTAGGCAGGACAAACTCATGAAGTCACAGAATTGTGATGTAATGGCAACATAAACTATTTGAATGTCATAATATTAGAAATGAAGCATTATAAAATAAATGGTAATACGTAAAGTAATAAAGTTAGTCAATGAACTTGGTATCATAACTAACACTGAATGTTAATGTTTATTTATAAGTAGGTATGAGTTGTTAATTCATGTTCAGTCATTAATTAATATTCATCTGTACAACTTTAAATGCTAAAATGTGCATAGAAATTGTAATAAACCCAGATTAATAAATGCTGTAAAAATGTAATGTATATATTTTTAAGATCATTTATTCCTAATGATAGCAAATCATTTTTTGGAATCTGTTATTAAATAAATAAATGTCCAATTATACTGTTTTTATTCTGTTCCAAAACCCAGTGGGCTGTAACCACTGATTGCTATACACAGGGGTTAAATTGGGATTTGTTATGTGGGGGGCTCTATGGTTTGGGGCTTTATATATTAAATTTTTTTTTTTTTTGCAAATGTTATAAGTGTAATGGATAGAGAGTTGGACTTGTAACCCAAAGGTCACGGGTTCGAGTCCCAGGTCCGGAAGCGACATCCCATCCCATCCCATCACATCCCATCCCATCCCATCCCATCCCATCACATCACATCACATCACATCACATCACATCACATCACATCACATCACATCACATCACCCTTTACATCACATCACATCACCCTTTACATCACATCACATCGCATCACCCTTTACATCACATCACATCACATCACCCTTTACATCACATCACATCACCCTTTACATCACATCACATCACCCTTTACATCACATCACATTTTACATCACCCTTTACATCACATCACATCACATTTTACATCACCCTTTACATCACATCGCATCACATCACCCTTTACATCACATCGCATCACATCACCCTTTACATCACATC
>JAUMHR010000090.1:9684537-9695883 GCA_032361145.1 Enteromius fasciolatus | reverse complement strand
GTTGGAATTGTTTTTTAAATTGTTTCAAATTAAATAAATATGTGATGTAAAGTTGCACTGACAAGACAGTTACAATTATGAGATGTAAATTCGCAATTGCACTTTGTAGCATAGTAGTGTAGTGTAGTTACATGTTTTAGTATAGTAGAAAAAATAATTGTCATTGCAAAAAATAAATCTAATGTGCAACGGAAAGTGAGAAATGATTATGAGAAATAATTACTTGAGATATGAATCTGTGTTTACAAGAGAGTTGCAATTGGAAGATATAAATTCGTAATTATGAGAAGAAATGGCAGTTGTGGGATAAAATCACAATTCTGAAATGTAAAGTTGGGAACACAAGAACTAAATCTGCAATTATGAGAAATAAAGTCACAAAAAATTAAGTCACAATTGTTTCGAATTAAATAACAGTTGTGCGATATGAGGTTGTGATTGCAAGAGTCACAGTTACAAGAAAATTCATTTTTCGCAATTAAGAAAAATAGAACGGTTGCAAGATATAAATTAACAAATTAAAGATACAACATCGAAATTGTGAGAGATTTGCTTTTTCAAGCTGCAAATGGACTTCCGTACAGTGAAAACTTTAAATAATAGTTTACATATTTCTTTTATTTCAGTGTTTTTCCCCTTTCATATTTCCATAAATATTTCTCTCAGATCTAATTCTTTGGAAACAAGCTTCAGTACGGATTATCGCCTGCTGTGTGATTTCTGAGAGTTTGTGTTTATGAAGTCTCCCAGGTTGTTGTTTAACAGACCCCTGCGCTGTGCCAGATTAGGGCCCAATAAGGGAAACGGCGATGATGTTAGCTGTTAGGAGAAAAAGGTGTGAATTCCAGGTCATTGTCTGTGGCAATGTCTCGTGTCAGTGAGTTTGTTTATAGTGCTCTTGATTTTATAACCTCATATGCAAATTTGTTGTTAACTTTGGTCATAAAATGTACATATAAATAGGTTAGAAGAGACTTGCGTAAGGTATGACTGGTGGGAGTCTAATCTTAAAGCTTAATCTCCATGGCCATAAGGCTTTATGACATGCCCGGAATGGACCAGTAACAGTGGATGCGGATGGCACCAGGGCAAAGATTAATCAGCGGCACATTATTTAAAGGCCATCTTAAGACAAAGTCCCAGAGTTGACTCCGTTTCGGCCACAGGATGAGACGGCTTAGATGTACTTGGAGCTCCTTGAAACCCCTAATCATCATCATCACACCATTGGCTTTGCTACCGCTGCCACTGGTCATCAGAAAACAGGTTAGACAAGCTACAAACGTGTGTGAAAATAAATTTTCGTTAGGAACTAATGTAATGTAGTAAGAGTCATGAAGTATTTTCTTTGTCTATATTGTACAGTATATTTTGTAGAGCCTTGTCTTTAACAATTATTTTATTTTTTGCTCTCAATTTTTTTTGTAAAAAACAAACATTTTGATAGACAGAGACATTCTTTCCAAGAAATGTCTTGATTTCAGTTTCTTCAGTCCTTTTTGTGTTACTGGATAACAACCCTGATATGATTTCCACTAGGAAGCAGAATGTGCGTATATCCTAATATTAATGGCTGTATACTGGATGACGGAGGTCTTGCCTCTGTCCGTGACGGCACTTATCCCTGCGCTGCTTTTCCCACTATTTGGAATCATGAAGTCCTCGCAGGTACACTTTCCTGAACTGGTCATTTTACTCTTGGAAAACAATCCTGACTGGAGTATTTCTGGACTTCTAAAATGAATAGTTACTGACCGACAGTCTTTCTTTAGGTTGCATCTGTATATTTCAAAGACTTCCACTTGTTGCTTCTCGGTGTGATCTGTTTAGCAACATCCATTGAGAAATGGGGTCTTCATCGGAGAATAGCCCTCAGATTGGTGACCGGACTTGGAGTCAATCCTGGCATGTAAGACTGGTTTTATCTGTTTATTTCTGAAGTGCTGTGATGACTCAAAGTAGGATGGACTGAATTGAATCTGCTTGTTTACTGTGAAATGTGTCTCACAGGTTGATGCTGGGGTTCATGGTTGGTTGTGCTTTCCTCTCCATGTGGCTGAGCAACACCTCAACTGTGGCGATGGTAATGCCAATTGTGGAGGCAGTGATCCAGCAGGTTTTGAACGCGAGTGAAGAAGCCAGCAAGGACCACAAGGGGGCGTTAAACGGCATCTCCAACCCTGCTCTTCAGCTTGAAGGTAACCAGGCAGCTTTCATTTAACATGAGCAATAAACAATCGTTTTAACCTTCAACCTTTTAGAGCTGTGCAGCATTTAATTATTAAACATCTGTGTTCAGATATTGAGGCCCAGCATGACCAGTCAGAGAAGATAAAAAGGTGAACATATATAAAATGTTGAGAAAAAATCTAAAAAGTAACTGATTGAAAACTGATTTTTAAGACTGAATGAGATTTTGTGTACACTTACAGCATCGAAGCAGGGATTACAGAGCCAGTTCAGACAGCTCCTGAGGAACCAGAAACTGTTAAGGTCAGTAAAACATGTAAAATCTGACATAAAAATGCACAAAATGTTTCTCCTTGTCTTTTTGATCAAATTGGATTTATCAAATATTTGTTAGGCGCCTCCGCCATATAGTGGAAAGTACAGGACCCGTGAAGATCACATGATGTGCAAAGGCTTGTCACTTTGCATTGCCTACTCCTCATCCATTGGGGGGCTGACTACATTATCAGGAACATCCACAAACCTCATCTTTGCTGAATACATCTATCAGTGAGTTTACAACTTGGTTTCAACCTGAAGTGTGGAACTAATTAAATCTCATAATTTCTATATCTTTTGGTCAGTCTATCCATCTAAACTGTGCTTTTTCCTCAGGTATTACCCAGATTGCACCGTCATTAATTTTGGGAACTGGTTCGTGCTTTGTCTTCCCATCTGCATAATTATGCTGATTTTGTCATGGATACTCCTGCACTGGATGTACCTCGGATCCAAGTGAGTGATCGTGATGTCTTCCATTCAATAAGTCCTTCCCTGACCCCTCTCTGTTCCTCATTTTTACTCTTCGTCTCTGGCTTTCTTTTAAATTCATCATTTCAAATCACGCTCCCATTTGCATTTTCCCCACCTCACCACTTCAGCTTCCTTCACATGTCCTCAATCTTCTTCATCCTGCTTTGTCTCACTCACTCACAGCCTCCCATTCTCATCGCTCTCATATAATCCTGTTTTATCGAGCAGCCTGCTTCATCTCACCCTTCAAGATTCTCTTCTTTCCCTGATGAAGAATCACTCACAGAACATGGACGCATGATGTTATGACAAGAGATGTGATTGTCCTCATACATAGTTTAAATGTATTTTTGTCAAATGCAGATGTTTCAGTCGGTTCACTTGCTCATCAAAATTAACTACATGTCCACTGACATGACAGTGAGTGAACGGAACAATAAAATCATATCCTTTTTTTCATCCATCCTTAGCTTTCGTGCCAGTCTGTGCTCCAGACAGCGATCCGAAAAGGAAAAACACACTGCTAGAGTGCTCCGGGATCAGTACAACTCACTAGGGCCCATAAGGTTGGAACCCTGCTTTTAATTTAAAAGATCCTTAAGCTCTGAAAAAATGTAAACTGTGCTTATTTTCCCTGTCGATCTGAATCCATTGCTCAACCAATAGCATGATTTTGGTGTTGAGCTTCTTTTTTTTGTGTGTTTTTGTGTTGCTGCCTACTTTACTTGATGAATTTTCAGCAGAAATGGAATATTAAATAGAGGGCATGTTTTTTTTTAGCACACCTCCCTACCATTTCTCGCTCACAGCAAAGGAACATCATCAGAGCAGTAATGCTAATTTTGCTATTTAGCATATTTTTAGATTTGAACTAAAGATGGCCGAGACGAACTATTTTTTGCAATGCATTAACAAGCATGGATTAATCACACAACTTCGGACTAGCAATCTGTGCTAACAAAGTAGATGAAATGTGATAGTGAAATGTTTTAATTCATGCCGAGTGTAACGTGTGTTAAAGGTATTTAAATACCTGATTATGTCCTTATTATTTTGATTATTATTATCAAAGTTTGTTTTTACTTATGACTGGAATACACTAAACTTAAAGATCACAACAGATTTTTAAGGCATCTTGCCAGCTTTGTAAGTGGTGCAGAAAAAAAAAAAGTTTTATATCCCAACTGGATAGAATCTAAAGCTAAAAAAATTTTAAGACTCTGCCCACCTGCAACTAGTGTTGACAGTAAATTGGAACAAACGTTGTGTAGTGTATTCTAGTGTACATGTGCATGAATTTCTGATCATTTCTCTGTAACACTGTTTCTCTACTTATCCAGCTGGCAGGAGATTATCACCATGATCATCTTCATTTTGATGGCAGTTTTGTGGTTTACAAGAAACCCAGGTTTCATGCCTGGCTGGTCGTCACTGTTTCCTGAGTGAGTGTATTCATCAACATCTATTGATGTAGATATACTACTGCAATTCAGAGAAAGTCATCATTCTATTCAATAATGGCCTTTAGAGTTCTTATTTATCCTTTGTATTTTGATATTTCTTCAGTTACCCAGGATACGCTACGGATGCCACTGTAGCACTGTTGCTGGGTTTCACATTCTTCATCATCCCTTCGCACAAACCCAGTACAGAGCGCTACGGTACGGCTTACTCATTTCCTTTGTGCACACTTGAAACCCTTCCAAATGATTAGAGGCTCAATATCGGCAGTTTTGTTGCTGATTAACATTGTCGATCCCTGTGACAGAGGCCTTGATAACGTGGAAGGACTTCCAGTCCTGTATGCCATGGGAGATCAGTCTGCTCGTGGGTGGCGGTTTTGCTTTGGCTGAAGGCACAAAGGTAGGATCATCATTTAATGGAAACTCAAGTTTATCTGTGAGAAAAGAAAAGACAGAAATGAATAGAAAAGTATGAGGCCGCATTAATAGATGAATCAATTAATGGTCCGTTTTACATGCCTGGATTCAATTAAACAGGCCAGTCTAATTCACTTGCGGCTTTGGACAGGCCTGGACAGCTCAATTGCACCCTTTACTCATAATCTTAAACATTAATTTCCTTTTAAAAGAAATAAATGAAAAGACGGATCACATCAAAGCCTCGTAACAGCATGCAGCCCATTAATGTTGCGCAGAGAACAACAATTCCACTGTGTCACTCTCTGTCTGCTTTGACGTTCCATTCAAGCTAATTACATGCCTCCATTATAAGACTGGCACTGAAGCACATCATTTCAGCATAACAAACGGCTCCTTCCTCATGTCAGTTGCAAAAGGCTGGAAACAAGAGCGTCTACTTCTTAATATTCTTCTGGTGTAGGTAGGCTGGGGTGGGGTCTTATCATCAAGGCTCCAGCCCTGTTTTGATCCAGACACCCAAATGTCATGGCAAGTCCAGTCTTTAAAATCTTCAAAGCAGAAAGGGTGACTACTATGCTGCATTCTCCATATGCAACATCAGGCTGTTTGGGCGCCGTATCTTGACAAACAGCTAAATTACGACTCTGGTCTCTGTTGACAAGCAGACAAAGAGATGTTGGAACATTTCTAAAAGTGGGTTTGTTTGGGTTCATGAATATCTTATCAGGACACTTTCACTAACCTTCTGTTTTTTCTTTTTCACCCAACAGATTTCTGGTTTATCGACTTGGGTAGCTGAATTGTTGAGTCCCTTGGGAAGTCTTCCTCCTTTAGCCACTGTCACCATCGCCAGCCTTATTGTTACCTCTATCACAGAGGTGGCCAGCAATGCTGCCACGATGACAATCTTTTTGCCCATACTGGCCCCCTTGGTATGTGCAATTTCAAATTGTGACCCTGGAGCACAAAACCAGTGTTAAGTAGCACATACATACTTGTAGCAACAGCCAAAAATGCATCGCATGGGCCAAAATCTTTAGGATATTAAGTAAGGATCACATTTTTTATAAAGATAATTTGTAAATATCTTACTGTAAACATATCAAAACTTAATTTCTGCGTTTCAGATATTGTCCTATCCTAACAAACCATACATCAACGGAAAGCTTGTTTATTCAGCATTCAGATGATTTATAAATCTCACTTTCAAGAAATCGACCATTATGGTTTTATGCTTCAGGGTCACATATAAATAGAATATTACTTTTATGTCACTTTTTTGGCCTATTCTCATCACAATCTATCTTTATTAGGCTGAGGCAATTGGAGTCAACCCTTTGTACATGCTGATTCCTACGGCCCTATGTGTGTCCTTTTCATTCCTGCTTCCGGTTTCTAATCCCCCTAATGCCATTGTCTTCACATATGGTCATCTGACGAGTATGGACATGGTGAGTCCCTAAGATTTTGTTCCATTGGAAGTAATTTCACATGCACATAAATTTCAATGATAAATCTTATACTGTACAGTAACTGAGCTTTGTATGGTTTTCCTTCTCCCAATAGGTGAAGGCAGGGCTGGGCGTAAATATTATAGGTATTCTTACAGTCCTATTAGCTCTTACAACATGGGCAACACCTCTGCTTAACCTGGACACCTACCCAGACTGGGCACCGGTTGTAAACGGCACTGGAGTATGACCATCTCTGTGAATATTTTACATATGTGGACATTTAGTTTTCAAATTACATGGGATCCATTGATATTTGCTGAATTGTTGACAGTTCAAAGCATACAGTCCAAATGTACTACTCATTTGGATCACTTTGAATCAGATTGAATAACCATCTTGGATTAGGCAATACAACCGACTGAAAGCTTTGGGTTCCATGAGATGTTTCATTTTGAACGTCATTGTTGGTTTATATGTTTTAGTATTTTAAGCATTTTAATCTTTGTCATCAATGGCTCAAATCCACCATTGACTTTTTGAGGGGTTCAAAGAGACTAGTAAAACATGTTTGGTGTACAATTCATCTGTGCAATTTTTATACAAAATGTATATATTAAAGATATTCTTTAGCTTTAAGCAGAGTTCGTATGACAGGGTTAGTCCTGTCAGCTAACATAAGCACTTAATGTTTTATAGAGTTGTATATTTTTGTTATATGCTAGCCTGTACATATATAGCCTACAGATAATGTTGAAA
Source organism: Enteromius fasciolatus (assembly GCA_032361145.1). NCBI lineage: Eukaryota > Metazoa > Chordata > Actinopteri > Cypriniformes > Cyprinidae > Enteromius > Enteromius fasciolatus. The sequence continues at coordinate 9,688,808 of JAUMHR010000090.1, read as the reverse complement.
TTCTATTGTGAACAAAGGAGATCTAAAGAAAGCACACAGTCTCACTTTCAACATTACGTAGACACAAACTCGCGCATAACAGTGGCTAGAAAATAATAGCTATTGATTTTAGGTGTGTTACTCAGCTTGTTTGGCTTCTTGCAAAAAGTGAGTGATTTCTAGCCAGTGTTCCTTCTGAGCTTCAAAGGCATCAGTCAGAGAATTAGATCGTTTAACAGGTTTGTGGTTCAAATATCAATGATCAATTTTTGTTTTTAACTGTACTATGTTAATGTTTGTTTCTTTACTATTTTAAAATACAGAATTGTTTTAAATGGAAACTCAAAAATTTGGCAGACATCCATTGGTTACACTGTATGTGCTTCATGTAAAATGTTAATTGTTACTACTAAAACCGTGAGGTGGTTACTTTCTGTCTTGTGTGTTCTTTGTGTGTTTCACTGTTTGGGCTAGAAAAAATAAACGTTTAAATAAACATCTGGAACCATTCACAGTCATTATGTTTTACAGGCAATTCATACTGATTTTAATAAACAATGCATTGCAATCTGCATCAATGTTAATTGAACTGTGCACCGAGTGGATTGTCTCGTGTCTAATTACTGAATCCCAAAATTAAATGTTTTGACAAATCTGTGTGGCAGACTTATCAAAGAGATTCAAGAGGCAGATTAGCTTTGACGAAATGAGGTTACAGAGAAAAATTGTCATCTATTTCTGTTCAGCTATTTAGCGATAATGCACAGAAAGAAGGCTCTGAAAGTATATCTGTCCTAATAACATTTCTTTCCTATTTTAATTAGGGGGAAGGACTGCAAAACAAAATGGTATAATAATTCAAATATATGAGACTTTAAAGCTGATGTAAAACAAAAGAAGAGGCTCTAATGTGCCGTTTGAACGGGCTTGGGCTAATATTTGTTCTCAGAATACGGCAGTGATGAGGACTAATTTTGTAAACCACCCACGTTATGAAAATTCATGCTCAGATCCTGCAGCTATTGCGATTCAAGGTCACTGTTCAGTTGCATCTGAGGTAATGACAGGCTGTCTGAAGGGTCTAATCTGATTATGTATTATTTAATACTTTTTATATACTTAATGACTGTGCACGGACTGGCGAGTTTAACTATCAGGCAATAGTTTTTCTGAAAGCTTTATTGTCATTGCAGTCATTCTCCCTGGGTGCACAGGCCAGCAAGCTGAATATGAACAGAGGTTTGCTTTTATTGTTCAAATATTTTCACAGTAATACATTTATTTAAATATTATTCTGCCACTGGGTAAGACCCCTTTTACAGTTGTGATCGATTGAGGCAGTTCGCCCCCTAGGGACAGTGGAAGTGAACTCTTAATTTATTTACAGACCTGTTTTTCAGAAGAGCATTTTGACAAATGGTTGATAATTGACATTTTGCTCTTATATTTTAATCGGACTGCGTTATTGTGGGTTGGCAGGTTGTATACTCTGTGCTCTGAAGGTTGCACTTTTCAATTTCAGTTTCTTATTTAATTATTTGTGACTGAAAACAAGCATGTGAGGGATAAACAGCTTGTAATGGATTGTAATGTTTTTCACAAGCAGACTGTACATTTAACTCTGACACGTCATATATGTGTGATTAGGGTTTAATATTTCTTACCTTTGCACAGCCATGAGCTTTTTTGTGCATTATACACTAACTCAGCATTGTGTTTATATATGCATATAAAATTTACTTTTTTTCCCTTTAAATCCCCATTTCATTTTTTTTATATCTATACACTCCCTGCCAACTAGGGTATATAATTTTCTTGTATAGTGAACCTGATGACCAATGAACAGGTGCAGTGTTGTATTAATGTTCTGAGCTGTTAATAGTGGTAAATTTAACACGAAAACATTAGCTTGCAAGTTGTATCGGTATCTACAGACTGCACCTTTAAGAAGGGAACCTCCCACGTGTTGCATGTTGTCCATGCCACAGGTTGCCTACCTGTCTCGCATAACTCTGCACTAACCTCCTCGCGCTCACTTCACAAGAGAGAAATAAAGAATGTGGCTCAATCCAGCCTCTTCAGAATCGCTGGCGGATTGACTCCGCCCTCAAAAGTCTCGCGACTGACACATTTGACATTCTCTCAGGGAAAAAAAAAACTCAGCTTTTGTGGTCGAAGTCGTCAGAAACCTCTCGGGTTTCATCGCTTTTCCCACAGCTGCGAGGAGTTGTCGCCTCTTGAGTGTCGACTATGCTGGACCCGTCCTCCAGCGATGAATCTGAGGGCGAACTACCACCTGAGGACGAACCGCCCGTTAAAACCGGGAAACCTGTTAAAAAGAGTTCCAAACCTGAAAAGACGTCGGACGCACCGCGAACCCAAACCAAGGAACCGGTCTCTTCTCCCGCTGATGCGGACAAAATCGAGCAGGAGAGACTTAAGAGAGAAGAAGCGGAAAGGAAAATTAAACTACAAATTTATGTGTTTGTGTTGAGATGTATCGCATATCCGTTTAACGCCAAACAGCCCACAGATATGACTCGTCGTCAGCAGAAGGTGAGTGACCGTTAAACCACTGTTTGGAATATTTCGCGCTTTAAATTGATGCGCGCGTGCCGCGCTCACCTCAATCCATTGAAACCGCTGCCAAACCTGATTACTGAGGTAAACTTTTTATTTTTTAACCAACACATTAGCCCAGGGTTCAGTAGTTGCAAAACGTACTTCTACAGGTTTTTAAGAAGGTTTTGTAAGACTGCAAATTCTTGCTCATCCAACTTTTAAATGTGTTTGTTTACTGTTATCATACATCACTTGTGTTACCTATTAACTATTTGGAACATCAAATTCTTTATGCATTGATGAGATGTGTAGGTAAAAGTTAGCAATGCTACAGCACTTATTTTTTATTTTAGTAATTAATGTTTAATGTGTTTAATTGGTTTTGTTTTGCAAGAAATACATAGCCTAATTTCTAACATCATATCTTTCAAGACATATAACATGAAATAGTTTTATGTAGCTTATGACAGCTGCACTATGCATGTATTCTTTAGTGCTTACTATCAAACACATTTAAGTGATTCCTAATAGCAAAAGTAACAGCATACAAGTATGTGAATTATTTACAATGTGGGAAAAATCAATTAAAATAGATCTTCTCAATGCAGTTCTTCAGGTAAAAATGCAACATTGTTCTCCATGCCAGAAAATTATATTAACCAAAATTATATTAATATAATATATTATAAATTAAAATAAATTATATTATAATGACCAGCTGGATGTAGTGTGGCCAAGAAAACAGAGCAAAATGTTTTATTGGTTTATGACATCCTGAGGTAACATGGTACATCATCACTGTAAGTATGCAAAAATATATATTATTTCAGGTCCTGTTTGGGGTTGTCAAGCTAATGCACTGGTATAACTATTTGGACAACCTCTAGGCACCCATTTGAAAGGGCAGTTCCCAGAAAAACTTGAAACTTCATGCAAGAACTGTATACATTATCAACAATTCCCTTAGTAACCCCATCAGAAGGGAAAGCCTTTGAGGCACTTGAAACATATTTTGAACTTCTATGTGTACACAATATTTGAGACGCCTTCAGAAGGGTGCCTAGAGGCTCTCAAGAGGGTTCTTCCAGTGTGGCATTCTGAGGAACCCCAAATGCTGCCTCCAGTTTTCTTTTCATTTTTACGGTTAATGTTGCACCATATTACCTCAGGGTAATAAAGCACTTGTCTTTGCTTCTCAAGTTCTTGCAGATGAGATGGATAATGTTAAAGGAATTACTTAAGGGAAAAAAGTTCTTGGGTACACTGCGTCATGGTCTTATTTTTATTTTTTATTTTTTGCCATGTAGGCTATATTATGAGGAGGAATACAGTGGGCTGGGTTTTGCAGCCATTTTCTAAAATCAAGTTCATTTTTTTCCTCAATGTACACACAGCACCCCATATTAACAGAAAAACACATAGTTGTTGACATTTTTGTAGATTTATTAAAAAAGAAAAACTGAAATATCACATGGTCCTATTCAGTGCTCAGTATTTTGTAGAAGCACCCTTTTGATCTAATACAGCCACAAGTCTTTTTGGGAAAGATGCAACAAGTTGTTCACACCTGGATTTGAGAATCCTCCTTGCAGATCCTTTCTGGCCAGATTGGATGGTAAATGTTGGTGGACAGCTACTTTTAGGTTTTTCCAGAGATGCTCAATTGGGTTTAAGTCAGGGCTCTGACTGGGCCATTCAAGAACAGTCACAGAGTTGTTGTGAAGCCACTC
>JAUMHR010000090.1:9673853-9683935 GCA_032361145.1 Enteromius fasciolatus | reverse complement strand
TCCTAATCAAGTCCAATCAGTATAATCAAACACAGCTGGACTCAAATGAAGGTGTAGAACCATCTCAAGGATAATCAGAAGAAATTGACTGCACCTGAGATAAATATATGAGTGTCAAGGCAAAGGGACTGAATACTTGAGTCCATCAGATATTTCAGTATTTGCAAAAATGTTTTTTTCTGTCAATTTGGAGTGCTATGTACATTAATGAGGAAAAAAATAAACTTAAATGAATTCAGCAAATGGATGCAATATAACGAAGAGTGAAAAATTTAAGGGGGTCTGAAAACTTTACGTACCCACTGTAGTTCACCCAAGGATGACTATAGTCATTGTTTGATCACATCCTTATTCCACACCCACACATGCTTTTATTCGTCTTTGGATTGCAAATGAAAATATTTTGACCCTTAATTGAAAATCTAGATAATCTACAGTTTAAATGTGAGAGTTTGTAATTGGTAAATAAATAAATAAATTATATATAACTATCCCTTTTAAGTACACAAAGAGAACGAGTACTTGAATAATTAAACACCAGCTTTGTTGTGAAATTATTTTTCTCCTCTTGGTATAAATGTAGAATCACTTATGAGAACAGGCAAATATGCTATTTTTACCAGCACACACCCACCACCTCTATCATATACAGCTTTCGGAATCGACCTATTAAGTGACTTTAGTTTCTGTTTCTGCCTAATGCATGTAATCATACTAAAGCTAATATCTTCAAAGCAATTGTTTAAAAAAAAAGACTGATAATGACCTTTCATCAACTTTGCACCTGATTTGTAAATTACATTTGTGCTAATCTTAACTGTTATATTTGCTCCGGGAAATCTTGAGAGATACATTAGAATTTTAATTTTATGCATAGACTGATAAACAACAGGTGGCAAATGAGAAAAGAAAAGATTTTCTTTAAAATTTTCATGTTCATAGCAATTTGTCAAGGAAGCTATCTGTAAGTGTTCTCATTCAGACACAGGAAATGATGTCACATGATGCCGGTTGGCTGAGGGCACAATATGTTAATATCCTAAAAGTCATCAGAGAGCTGAATAGTGTACTGTATTTGGAATACTTTTAAGAGCTAAATTGCAGTGGTGGACGAAGTAGATGTACTTAAGTACATTTTTCAAGTATATGTGCTTCACCGGAGTTTTATTTTTAGCAACTTTTACTTTTACTTCACTACGTTCCTAAGCATAAAATTGTACTTTTCACTACATTTCATAAAACATATCGTTACTCATATATCACGTGCTCCGAGATTCAGACAAACGATTGACAAGAAGTTAAGATGTTCTTAAGAAAATATTTAATAACTAAAGATTTCCAAAATCTTGCCCTAGGAAAATAAGACATTTTAAAATATTTACCACACCATGGCACATGCAACATGCATTACAATTTAACTTTAAATGGCTTTAAAAAATGTTCAACTTTTGAGTTTTGTGGTTATTGTGGGAAAAAGAAAGGATGTGATGTTCTGGGGAGGTAATGCCCTCTGGGGGTATTTGGCCAAGAGTGTTTACAACAAAGACAAGGTTTGAAAAGAAAAAAAACATTTTTATTATTCTCATGTCATATATAACTTTCTGTGACATTCTGTGAAACAATAGCCTAAGCTTTAAAACACTTTTCTTACTGGTGAAAATTTGACGCTCAAATCTGTTCTCTCTCAGGTACATTGCAGAGTAAGCTTCACAGTGAACGTTACTACATCATGCTCATCAAAAATCTCGTATTTTGAGCAGTAAGATTATAAAAACAACATGTGCTGTATAAAATTAAGTAGTCTATATAAAATTGCAAAATAAATCTATCAGTACTTTTTGACTTAAGTACATAAAAAAACAAGTCATTTTGTACTTTCACTCGAGCAAAATTGAAAAAGGAGGAGTACTTTTACTGGAGTAATTTTCTATATATCTGTATTTTCACTCAAGTACTTGATTTGTGTGCTTCGTCCACCTCTGCTAAATTGCCACAGGAAAAAATTGTGCATCAAAAAAATTTTAATTGGTAACAAGCCAAACCTTGACCCCTTAGTGGCTGTATTTGTAATGACACTTTAGTTATTCCCTTCCGTTGAATTGCCATGAATTCTGGTATGGTGGTCTGCACTACTATTTTTTTTTTCCTTTGCTTTTTATTTCATAAATTACACTTGTGTGGATTTCAAATGCTGCGTGCATTATAAAGATACCATTTTGTTTGTTTAGTTTACTTGAGTTCTCTTCACATTAAATAAATGTAAACTGTAGACAGAAATACTGAAAGAAGAATTTATGGAGATAAATTAGTTTTACAAATACAAGTCTATATGATCATCCAATATAGTGCAAAAAAAGTTACATGTGTACAGTAAGACTCCTGACCTCCATTTAATTTAGAACTATGCCCTGTTCAATCAAAATGCTTAAGGGCTCAACCATAACCTCACCATAAAAGGACGACACAAGTATCACCTTTATTTACACATAAAACCGAGAAAATAAATCTACCTTTAGTCTTTGTTGAATAAATATTCTCAGTTGGAGGCGATCTTGAGAGTAGCTAGGGGCAGATTATTGATTTTCCTGTCACGGCTCATAGAAATATCTTTGCTGCCTAAATGAGAAGGTAACCCTCCCGGCTTCGCAGGTCTGATCAGGTGATATATTTAAGTATTCCTTGAGGCACTATTTTCCTTCAGGATATGATACAGTTACTGAGAGGACTCCTTTACTACACTGCATGTGATCAGCCATCCTTCATTTTTGATATGGCACTCCACATGATGGAAGTCAGTCAGTGTAAGTACCCTCGGTTACCGAGTCACTAGGGACACATACACACATCTTTTGTCTTCTGAGCTGTTCAAAGTGTTTAAATGACTTTGTACAAGATCTTACATTTGTTCTTATGCCGAGTTGACCTCGAAGGCATTGTTATGCATAATGGCAGATACACTGTCAAAGTAACACAGTGCCTTTGTGTTATCAAAAGGTATCTGATCGTGAACAGTCATGCTCCTGCATTGTAGTTTTGCCCTCTTTGGATGTAACCTTCTTGTTTGTTATGACTTCTCTTACAGTGGTTTTCTTTCTTATTTACAGTCTTGGTGATAAGAGGCTTTAGGCACAAGGAAGGCGACATTTATGTGTTTTTCCCAAAGCCACCATGCTGTCAACCCACTTTTGTGTTATTCAAGTGCAAAGCAGAGCTTTTATTTGGAACACATGCTGTTAGACTAAAATTTAGAACAGACGAACAATGGATTCGAATGTGGGCATCTTAAATGTGTTGTAAAGCCTCATTTGGATTAAAACATTTAAAATTATACCACATACAGTTTAAATGAATGCTTTGAACCAGGATTTGCTAGTGTACTAACTAACTTGAGCTCTTTTTGCATTTTGGGACAAAGTGTGATTGTTATAGCTATTTATATAGTCATATGGTTTATTTCAGGACTATCTTTAGTGAGATAAGAGATGGAAATGGGGAAAAAAACACTGCATTTATACTGTATGTAGAAACACAGATTTGTTGATTTGTTCTTTGAGGAAGTTTTTGTAAAAATGTGGGCGGGTGGAAATTTCAGTTTAACAGAATTAGTAGTATAATACTTGTTTAAAAAAATTAAACAATACTTATTTTTACTGAAATTTTACTTTCCATAAAACATTAAATTCACTGATTGCTCTCTCTGTTTCTTCAACTTCTGGAAAAAGTCAGTCAATTGTTTTATTCTATTTTATTCACTGGACCCTGGCGTCAATAGCTTCAGTCTGTTCCCTTTATTTGTATGTAATCCAGATCGCACTCATTATTTGAATGTCATGGCCTTATATGTTGTTATTGCCACTGGCTAGTTCTGTAACCTGAAATATGGAAGGTGTAATAAAGGTGCCAAGATGTGCTTCACCTGTAAATAACACGGACATCCCCATAGGCATTATCGCACATTACTGTCTCATGGCAAAAATACGCCTTCATTAAATTTCTCTTTCAAAGGTAATTAAAATTTAATGGAGAGGTGAAGGTAATCTGTTGCTAATCAGATTTTGTGTACTCTTTCTTAATGGATTACTCACACAACTGAGAATCGGAGAACCAGAAAGCCCCTCATGCACCTGTTCACATCGTTGTTAGGATCTCCCAGTGATATGCCAGTGTGGGAAATGTTTCATATTAAACTCTTGTGTAGTTTTTCTCCTCAACTGCAAACTGAATTACAATATGTAGTCAGAATTGTAATGCTACAACATGTTTAATTGTAACAACACATTTTCATAAAAAAAATACAAACATCCTTGTGTTTCTGTTGTTACAGTTGAAACTTGAGCAATGTGGTGTCTACTAATGTGATAGACCCACTATGCTGTTGCAAACTGCATTCAGCTGTCATATTGCCATACTAGTCGGTTTAAGCTCCAAGCATTTCTTTAAGGTAAAGGTCTGGGATTTGATATTCCCATATGATATTCCTTTATGTGTTTGATTGAGTGTTTTGAGACATTGTATTGTTGCAGTCTATACGGTTCAGCTTCAGCCCTTTAAAAGATGCCCTCACATTCTCCTTCAGTAATGTGAAATTCATGGTTGAATTTTTGATGACATGCTGCCCAGATTCTGAGCCAGACTTCTTTTTTTTTTTTGATTTTGGGCTGAAAAAAATCTGTCATGTTCTTTACAGGTTGCTTGAGATTCACCTGTGGAGTCTTATTCATTCATCTGCTTGTCTGTATGTGACTGAACGCTGCATAGCTAGAAGCAAGAGGAACGCTCAGCAAGTAGAGAGGTTATATTGGATTATAATTATTATATCAAAATTGAATAAGAATGCTGCTTAAGTTATAATTCAATTTTTACATTTTAATTGCGGTAGCAAACAGGATGCAACTTTGAAATTTGAATTTGGAATGGAAGTACAAGTGTAACTTTTTTTTTTAAAGAAAAACAGTATGAGACAAAAAAGAAAAAAATAATAATGTTTGCATGATAAAAAAATAGTAAAAAGTTTTATAGACCTTATGGAAAGATTAATAAATTGGTTGATTAAAAAATCTTTTTATGCATAGAGTACCCCTGTAGCAGTTTTTCAATGTTCAAGTCCTCCTTTGCTCTAAATAAGAAACCCTTGGCATTAATATGCCGATACAGTGACTTTTATCATTTTGATTAAATTGTATAATGGGTAATAATATTGCCATTATTGCATACATATTGGTTTGTGATTCTTCAATGTAAACAGTCACAACAGTTTTATTTATATTACGTTATTTACATTTTTATAAGCATGTAACCCAACCCCTGCCCCTAAACCTACCATTTGTCAATTAAATGCAACATATAACAGGCAGATACAACTACCCTAATAATTTATTCAAAAAGTAGAGATTTATTAAGAAAAAAAATGCAATTGCTGTCTCTGTCTGCCGTAAAGCTCATCCTGTGTTGCAGGAAAAAGCTTTACGTCAGCCTTGGTTGTGAAATGCCATTGGCTCTTGAGTGATTCATGACCGATTGCATGATGCTACTGAATGAGAGGATCTTTTTTAATGAGATATGTGCGTGTTAACAGAGCATGTGAAGGTCAGGGAGGGTTCGAGAGAGAAGGGTCCAGGAAAGGGGTGGAGTCTGTTGTAGTCGCTTCTTTCGTCTTTGGCGGCTCTTTGCTCGGGTGGTCTCTCGAGGAGAGGCGCGCTCGGCTTTTAACAGCAGCGGTGATGAGGCTTCGTTCAGTTCACGTGGGCCTCATCACACGCCGCCAAATAAGCTCACTCCTGTGCCCCTCCTCTCCACACACCCACTCCAGTCGGGAGCCTGGAGAATGGTGGCGATAACATTTACATTCAGTGCACTTTAGTTTATGGAACAGTGTTTATTGTATTACTGATTACAACTCTTTTGTTTAATTGTTTACTGCAATACTGCAAACTTTTCGTTCATATTTGCTAAGCAGAAAATGCACTTGGAAGCAATAAATGTTATGTCTTCAAAAAAAAATTTTTGTTTCATCTTTTTAATGGAAGGAAAATGCTAAAAACAAAATATATTAAATATACAAAAGATACAAAGCCATATATATAATTTTTAATTTTTTTGGCAGTTAATAATGAATAGTCCTTAAGGTAGTCAATGACTAGTCGACTATTGAAATAGTCATTAGTTGCAGCCCTAGTATGTGACGAGTTGGTAGTGAGAATGTGTTGACTGCATCCATGAAAGCCAGCGGATTCTACCTGACCTAAAAGGCTTCAGTATCCATCTAAAACTTTTTATTACCAGAGGAACATTAAAACTTGTCACCTTCCATTCTCAGTTTAATCATTCCTCTTGCGTGTCCTCAATCTGGCAACCCATGCAAGTGTTGAGTCTTGAAGAGGAAGGGAACAATATTTTGAATTTGGAACGCAGTAGCCTTTATCATTATCTTTCAGTAAGCTTCTCATCTTGCCATTGCTGTTCATATTCCACTTCAGTTTCCTCTGGGGCATGGCCAGTTCAATTCAGATTCAACTAATTGAATCTTTAATTTAACTGAAAGGGAGCCAATTCCTCATTTTTTAATTTGCCATTGTGTAGAAAGTGAACAAGAAAGAACTCTGGAGAGATTTTCAGGGTGGTGCTGAATCTGAACAAACATAGATTAATAATATAGATCAGTAATATGTTGTCCATCCCAGTTGTAAATGGAAAATATTTAGTCAAGAAACCTGATGTTTTTTTCATCCAAAGCATTTTGTAGCATCAAGTTTGTTTTATTATGTAGGTCCAAGTACAAATACAGGAATGGCTACTCGTACAGTATGTTTGGACTCTTGCTAATATGAGTAGGAGTGTCTGCTGAATAACTAAATCTAAATGTGAATATCTGCCCACTGGGAGACTAATCTCTGTTTATGAGCCAGATTCCCTGCAGATGAGAGCTAGCTTCTGTCCTCGCAAATTGTTTGCTTTCCTTTGCTTTACACTCAGACTGTCAAGTGGGCTGAGGCTTTTCTCTCTAGCTGCATTTCTTTATACCTTTTTCTCTCTGCATCCCTCCCATTCCGTCTCTCTTCACCTTAATTTTTTTCGTCTGTTCATTGTTTCTCAGTTTTCTGAAGAGAAGCCCCATATGTTTGCGCTCATGTGATAGCTTATCCATTTCTTGATGGTGAACAGCAGCCTGGAAATCACACTGATGGATGTCCCACTCATTCCTCCACATATGTCTAATCCCTTGGCACAGTGTTTTGCATAGTTTTTTGGCCTGTTTTCCTCTTCTGAATAGCTGTGTGATTTAGTTTATGTAAGCAGACTTGCCTCTGTTTCTCCACAGGAGATGAGTCCTTGACTCTGGCGGGGGAGATTGGCAGGCGGATGCCTCGCTGGAGGCAGAGTCCCATCTTCTTTGTCATATTTCTCTTCCCTTGTCAGTTTTGCTCTCCATGAGATGCATATCTCCACACAGTGTTATGTAAGGCCATCTCTTTGCAGTGCAACGATAGGAAGTCACAGCAAGGTTCAGCGGGTGCTTACCTCACTGCTCTACTAGGCTCTTCAACCGTTTGCAAGCAACACCCTGTTTGTGAGGAATCTGCAGGTAGCTTATGACCTTGCTTTGTGAGAATCTTTAGAGAACAGCAGGTGCATAATGAGGCGGTGTAGAGCGGCAAAAACTCTGAAATACAATTGTTGTGCTTGCCGAAATCTCTCGCGTTGGGTAATTCCATTACCCACCTACCCGCTTAATCTGCCTCCTCCTGAAAAAGGTTTAGGCTCTACAAGAAGCCAAGCAGGAACACTACAGTGTGGCGAAAGTGCAGAGTACATATACTCTATCAGCATTGCCATCTTATCTCTGTTGTGTGCCACTGTCGTCATTAATGATTTGTTTGTCCGGTATACAATGCTGTCCGGATATCCGTACCTCATCCTCCATCCCTATTAAATTGTGGTCTATTTCTTGAATGGTTTTAGTCAGTCAGATTGTCTCTCTAATGATGCCCATAGGGTTTTTAACATGCTTGCCAAGCGCTAGGGTGTTGCTTCTTATTTAGTCACAGCCACTGGCAGATTTGTATTTGACAAGCTTTGTCTCAGTGTTAGGAAATGTTTTATTTGGACTCACTTAAGTTTGGTTGATATGATGCATATCTGTTGAAGCATCACACCATTATTCACTGAAATTCACAATTTTTGCTTTTAATAGGTCTGTTATTTTATATTTCATATGCTGAATAAATAATGAATAAACAGCTGTCTAGAAGCAAGTGCTCATTTAATTGGGCAAACTGCTCTTAGAGCACCTGTTGTCTAGATTCATTCCTACTGGTAGGTACATGATATTATGTGTGCCTTGATAGCACTTGAAGGGCAATGTTAGTATATTTGACTGAACATGCAGTCCTTATAGTGTTAAGACATCATTGACCAGCTTCCCAGGCTTGTCCTTTTTGTGTGTGTGTTTCCACTACTGATATAATAAACCATGGTTGCAGTAGATCCTTTCGTGTGAAATTGGGAATGACACTTTATATAAGCGATCATTCTGACTTTCATGCCTTATCCGTCAGCTTGCACTGTACTCTGATTCAGTTTTATGTTACAGTACGTGTTTTAAACTCGTCTTTTATGAATGGTTGTGCCCATAGGCAGATGCTTATTCACTTGCATTTGAGCTTGTTCTTCTTAGACTACAACTTAATTTTTTTTTAAATTGTCAGTTTTGTGCAGTTATTAGTTAAAACTTTTCTTTTTTTTCATTTTGCCCTCTGTTTGAAATCTTGTGCATGCATATATTCACAATTTGATCATCACTAAATGTCAGTGTCAGTAAAATCTATATTTTGTTGGTTTACTGTTTAAATGGTTACTCTTTTCGGTCATTTTTAAGACCACTGCAATACTGTAAATATCAATTTAAGTATCAAAGTATCTTTTTCTTGTTCCTCCTTTGCACCCAATACAGATTTCTTCTGTCGCTGTAGTGATATACAGTAGAGAGCCTTGAGTCTCTTTAGCTCCGATTAAGTAAAGGGCTAGAAAATCAAGGCTTCAGTGAGGGCTTGAGTTATGTGAGAAGAGTGCAGATCAGGAGATTGAGGGGTTGACTCGGCCACTTTGAAGAGTGACAGAAGGTCGAGAGCATAAGGAGGAAGAAGGGCTTGTCAAGGGACTTGAGTCAAAAGCATAATAGCAAGCTCCTTGTCTGGGTAACTGTTCTTGCACTTGCCAGCATTTTGCCGGAGGACGCACTGGAAGCTCCCTCTTTCCTCCTGCATCACGTTTTGCGTGACTCAGAATGGTACCAGAATGGGGGCTGAAAAACGGAAAACGAGGAGGAGTGAAGAGATTGAGGAAGCGGATGCTGTTGAATGAGAGGAGGTGAAAGTGAGCAATCGGCCATAAAGGACATCTGTATGCAGATGAATGCGCCTCAGTCACCACCTACGTACCCTTGAGAGACAGCATGCCAATATATCACTTCAACAAGGGACGATCTCTGGTACAGAGATGCAAGAAACCAATAAGCACAGTTTTGAATGTTGTCCACTCTGAAAATAGATAGTGTACCCAGCTACAATGAGTCCCGCTGGATTGCCTAGGTATAAACAAATTAAATGTATTGTTTTTAATTTGATAAAAAAAAACTAGACAGGGTAGATCTTAAGACAAATTCTCAATCTCTGAGACCAATTTCATGAATCCTAAAAGATTCCTTCAATCCTAGGCTAAAATCTGTAGGCTGTGTTAGTTACAGTAGGTAGTACATATTCACCGACAGCTGATTAATGACCGTTGTTATCAAATTTGAACTCTAACGAAATTCTGGCAGTGTCAGAAGATTTTGAAGTCCTGCAGTGTGACTTCTATGACAAACATCAAATTGTCTTTGTTTTTCAAGACAAAACAAGAATAATTGATATTCACCTTTTTTGTTTATCTGTAAAGACATTCAGCGTTAAAGAGAACAAGGACTCCCAATACCTGTATACTAGGGGTGGGACGATACAGGTAACTCAAGATTCAATTCTGTGGCGATATATGGCCCACGATAATGATAATATCACGATTCGCGATATCTACGATATTCAATATAT
>JAUMHR010000090.1:9658229-9673753 GCA_032361145.1 Enteromius fasciolatus | reverse complement strand
GCGCCACTTTACCCCTATTTACTCGAACAGCGCCTCCCGCAAACAGAATGGTAGATATTGGGTAGTGACACTGACAATGGGTAAATTAATCATTTTGTGTTGTAATAAAATATCGATATTGGCCATTAGTGTATCGATTATTTATTGCGACAGAGGGCACAACAATATATTGCAATATCGATTTTTTTTCCCACCCCTACTGTATACCTGCATATGTTTCATTGCATCATACTGTATCGAATTGTGTTGATTCGAATCGAAATCGGATTTCACTGCCTCGTAACAGGGGTGTACCGTATAGCATCCCATCGCTAGTTGCTTCATGTATCTTTCATGTATCGTTGGCTATGCATCGAGATGCATATTGCATCGGCCTCGGTTATGAAGATGCACATCCCTAATAGTCAGAAATACAACTGAAATAATTCCAGATCCAGAAACACAGTAAAAACATCTGGGGCTCAACTTTTGCAACGCTAGGAGAACATATTATTTTGCGCAAGGAAAACAAAAATGGCATAATTTACCCTGAGTGAGCTGTCAACAGGTGAAGACGAGAAGTCTCAAATTAAAAGATTAAAGTGTTTAGTTGTTGAATGTAATAATGAATAAAGCAGTCGTCCCTTAACTCTGGACATCTGAGCTGCTGAAGAAGCTGAGGATTAATGTTACTTCAGTTTTGAAGGGATAGCGCCAATCTCCATTCATGCGTCTATGTTTGCGCAATCATTTGTGATCCAACTTTATCTACAGAAGAAGAGAGAATAAGGGGTTTTTATGAATCTTTGCAAATCACCTTTCCTAATAATGTGCTAGTTGAAGTTTAAAGTCTGCTCAACACTCCAGAGAGGGGCGTGGTCAGCAGAGCTCATTAACATTTACAGCAACATGGACTAGGCAAGTGCAGAACCTTCAGAACACCTTGTTCGCTTCCCTCAACAAGTTATGACACATTCTCAAAGCAATGTGAGGGTTCGGAAATAAGCAGGAACAGCTGAAAACATGGTGTGGGCGTGTAAACGTACACCCATACACAGCATGCAGCTCTTTATCAGTGGTGAGAAGAGAGCAGCTTCAGGGCACCTCAAGTCGTGACAGACCTGTAGGACTGCAAGATGCACCGTGGTACCTCTCCCCTGCTGTTACCTACAGCGCCTTTGCTGTGACTTCCCATGGGGCCAGCGAGATCCAAACATGACACAAGGAATCAGTGTTTTTGCCTTAGCAGATGGTGGAACACAATAGGAAGGGACAAACACTTCGCACGAAGACTAGACCTTACCTAAAAAAGTAAACTTCACTTTCAGATAGATTAAATTGGTTTGACTTAGTGGCAGATGCATTGACAGCTTTTGGATTTCTGGGGGAGTTTTCAAGCAAGTTTCCGTGCCGGTCTGTCATAACATCATCTGTCCACATCCATGTGTGTCAGACCACTGACAGCACTGACTGTTTGTCAGGATAATTTGATATGACACGACAACTTGTGAGCTCTGACAGGTAGTACATACATATACCTACTTAATAATTACTCATAGTGCTGCTTTTGGTACATTTTTTTTCGTGGTCATCCACCCACTACATTCTACCGGCTAAGCTATTTTCAGTCAGGCATTTGTGTGGGCTCCTATCATTTGAGGCTAGTTCTTATTCCTGACCCGAAGAGCTGTTCTGTTTCATGTAGTGTCTCTATCAACTGCAACCTAATTGTGCCACTACATAGAAATCCTCTCATCTTTGAAAGAATAGCCATGGGGAGATGTTTTCCTTTTTTTCTTTTATTTTCCATCTTCAATATCATTCAGCCCGTCGCTCGTCTCATCTGAATTTCTGATCTTTGTCTTTGTTCCCTGCTGTCTCTTTTTCTCTGTAAACGTCTTCAACTTTCTTTTTGCAAGTCACTCCCACCTATTCTTTTGAGTTCTGTCCTACTTGATTTATGTAAAGTCAATATAAAATCAGATCTGACACCATTTACTTTCCCCCAGTCTTACTGTTCCCTTCTGAGCTTGTCATTTTAAAGGAAAACATCTTTATCTTTATCACTGTGTTCCACTTCTGGCAAAACTTTACTTCTGGAATGCTGGCTGTTGGCTAATGTTAAGTAATAGAGCTAATTAATCCTTAATCCTTAATTAAACAATTAAAATCTTATTAATAGCTTTTATAGTTAATGGTGTTTTTAAAAACTTGTTAATATGGAGGTAATCACAAAAATGTGGATAGAAAAAGGATTGTCAGTGTTTTCATTGAGATGCTTTCATGAGTTAACTTTTAATTTCCACTTCTTGGTCAGAAAGCCTCAAAAGTGACTCAGGGTGGCATGTCATGAGGAGGGTAGTCTTCTATAATCAACTGTGAACTTTGTAGAGAGATCTGGAACCTTTTTCATAGGATAATAATTTCCTGTTTAAAAATAGGTTCTTTACAATATTTCGGGTTTTTTTTGTTTGTTTCACTTTCCAGTAAAATGGGGTTAGAATTCTGTTTTAGTGGCTTTTGCAGCTAAAAAAAAAAAAAAAAAAAACACTATAGGCACGCCGCCTTCTCCTTTTTTCCAAAGCTTTCAGGTATTTGCGCTCCAGAATCATCTGCCGTTGCTAAGCAATCATGATCTACGCTTTCCGTGAAGACGCAGAAGTTTCAGCAAAGGATAAATGGATTTCCAGCGCTAAAAATCGCTTGCTAGCTTTGCTACTAAATTTACTTAAAAATGGCTATCCATATAAAGCTTTGAGCAATTATTGCTTAATTTTGGCTGAGCTTTTAATGTTGTTACGGGAAAGAATGAGGCTGATTGGTTTGCGGCATTCTGAAAAGTTAAGATTATCTCGATGCGGCACAGACACACCTGGAAAAAAGGAGCGTGTTGCACAGCGTGCGCGCCGCAACCACGTCACTTCTATTATGAGCGCGCAAACTATGTGGCTACATTTGAAAAAACGACCTTGAGCTTGCAAAAGACGCCACATGTGAACGGCCCCTTATGTTGGTTTTAATTACAGACAGGTAGCAAATGAAGACCTCCATTAATATGCAGGTAAAACACTAAACTCGAGAGCTTGCGAATTTGAATGTGAGAACTTTTAAAATGTAATATTTGTATCTGTAAGTTGAAATTATACTCGCAGCTCTGATGTGAAAAGCTGCATCTATAGATTTGCACACACAGACAATACTCAGAACACTTGTGTTTTGAATTCGAAGTTGCAGTCATGAACTCATTTTATTGGTCGATGCCTCACCAATGAACAATGCCAGCCACAATGCAAACATTTGTATGCATATGTATCAGGTATTTTTTTGAAACGCTTGGAAAATATTTTTATGAAATATCATTAGTTTTGCTGGTTTTTGTATATCAGTTTTTATGTATCAGTACTGATATATAAAAACCAGTAAAATTAATGATATTTCATAAAAATATTTTCCAAGCGTTTCAAAAAATTAGCTGATACATATGCATACAAATGTTTGGCCATGGGTGTTCTGTTCACAGTTGGCTAAGCCACCCTGGAAAAAAAGTTCTCACATTCGCAAGCTCTTGAGTTTTGCTACTGTTTTACCTTCATACATTAAAGGGATAGTTAACCCAAAAATTAAAATGACCAAATGATTTACTCACCCTCAACCTCACCCTAGGTGTATATGCCTTTTTTTCTTTCAGAAATGTCCTGGCAGTTCCAAGCTTT
The DNA here is from genome assembly GCA_032361145.1 of Enteromius fasciolatus. Taxonomy (NCBI): domain Eukaryota; kingdom Metazoa; phylum Chordata; class Actinopteri; order Cypriniformes; family Cyprinidae; genus Enteromius; species Enteromius fasciolatus. The sequence continues at coordinate 9,670,061 of JAUMHR010000090.1, read as the reverse complement.
ATAATGGATGGTGGTTGAGATTTTTAAAGCAAAATAAAGTGCATCCATCCATCATAAGAATCGCTTCATGTAGCTCTGGGAGGTTAAAGGCAGGGTAAGCGATTGTTCAAAAATGCTTTAGAAAACCAATTCGGGGCCGAGTCTACTAATGATGTGGATGAGAGTGCATTCAGTGAACAGCCGAGTTGAGGTGATTTCAAATATCAACATTAGCCTAGTTTCCATCCAGTTTTTACGCTGTTTTGTTATCGACAAAGAGAATTTCTGTAAAAAAATATTTGCGAAATTTGCTGTCTCCAGCCCGTTTCTGTCCAACTGGCCTTTCACCGATAAAATGGTGTGCGTGATGATGTCATCCTTTAAAAACAAACAAAAAAAAACCAATTGTCGCATAAGTTTTGGTGTATTGAGGAAAAAAAATTGCCCTTAACCCATAATTTCACCGATTGCGTAATCAAATGCAAAAAGCAGCGTAGTGAGGATTCACATCACGCTCAGAGCTTGTACAAACAGAGAAAAACATAAGCTATAAAAGGAAAAAAGGCTCATATGCCAAATACATATTTTTTTGAAAAACATTTCAGAAAAAAAAAATTGCAGTTATTTTTTGTGATGCTCTCTTGAAAGCAGCATCCAATTATTTACAGAAGCACAACTGTTTTTATTGTGAGTGTACACAAATAAAATAAATATTTTGAATAATTTCGAATAATGTCTTTTTCTTGAATGAGTATAGTAATCTGTTTCCTAATTAAGCCTAATACATGTAACTTTTAAAGTATTAAAAAGAAACATCAAATTAAGATATTTATGTTTGAGACGTAAGTTGTTGTTTTTTTTATCATATTTTAAATTTTAGATGCAATAATATTATGATTTAATGTGCTTTTGAAAGGCTAAGGTGCTTTGACGCGAGCAACACCATGAACACAGTCATACGCGTGTCAGTGGTGTTCTAGAGGATGATGTAAGATGTAACTGACAAACATGGAGAGCGCAAAAAAAAGAATAAAAAGAATTTGTAAAGCAAAATGTTTGAGGATTTCGATATAAGCCAAGAGGAGACTGGTTTTCCTTTGCTGTAAACAAAACTTGGTTCTCACAAGACTAGCATATACTCACTGGAGCTTACGCTACGCCTACGTACTAAATCATTCACTGAACGCCACTCTCTTGTGAACGCATGTGCGCAAGATTAATTTATTTATCTTTTTCTTCAAAATCTCGGCCACCATTCACTGCCATTATAAAGCTTGGAAAGCCAGGACATTTCAAAAACAACTTTTTAATGATTGTCTTCATCTGAAAAAAGAAAGTCGTATACACGTAGGATGGTTTGACAGGAAAATTTCATCTTTTGGTGAACTATCCCATTAAACAATGATAGGAAATGACTGAATAAGCAGCAAGCCAGAGCATTTCCTTCCTGACCTTAAGTCGCTGGCAGAAAATGGTGCTGGTAACTTTCACTTAGCGAGCAAGCTCGCAGACCTTTTAGAAAGTTTGGTTGTTACCCTTAAATATTGAAGTTTACAACACTCCAAAAGCTAAATGTAGGCACACTTTGGTTTGAGTGGCTATTTGGTGCCATTTGGTGATGCGTTTTCACTAATAGGCTTGAACAACGGCTTGTGGCAGAGACAGGAACAGCCATCAGGGTTGTTAGCTCTGCATGTTGTTCTGTGATAAATGTCTGCAGCGTTTCTTCTCCATTAGCTCTCAATGGTGCCGGTGGGAATCACTGTCGTATACACATACACACATTCTATCCTTACTCTTTATTGCTCCCTTTGTTTTTCTCTCTTTGCTTTTTGCTGGTTGATCCTTATAGGAATTGCTATGGGTGGATGTTTGTTTAGGATAAATTCAATTACAGGTAGCCTATATGGATTGGAGGAAGATTGTGAGGTACTGTAGCTTCTGATTGAACTAAATTGTTTTTCGCAAACAAAGTCAATTGTAACACTCTTGTGAATAGGTAGTAATTGCTTAGATGATAGAGTTGTACATTTGAATTTGGCATGCCACATATTACTATTTTTGATGTATATAATATGTATTTTGTACATAGCATGTCTTTTTTTTAATGGGATATTTTTTTTCCAAAAAGGTGCAATGTACAACAAAGCTGGATCCTGTATCCCACTAAGAAATTTGGTTATTTATTTTCAAGTAGTATCAGCTCTACATTTCATTACGTTATTTTTTTTTAGTAATTTTTAAAGATTTATTTAAATGAGAAAATAAGTAAGTTGATATAGTGTTTGTCATTGCATAACATATTTGTACTTTAAAAAATAGTTGACAGGACATTGTGTATGAAGGTCGGACGTCCTGGCTATCTTCTTAAACTGATATTTATTTGTAGATTGTTTTGGTTAACGAAAGTGTTATCTAACTTCACATATTGGTGTTTCTATGAAGCAGTACATTGAGGCATGTTTGTTGAGGGAGAGGAGAGGTGAGTGCATGTTTGATTAGTAGGAGGAGTGTGTGTTTGTCAAGGCTTGGGACAAGAGTTCTAGGTGACACCTGTTTCCTGACAGCCTTGTTGACCGACTCACTTGAGCCTTGTGATACTTGATATGTTGGAATGAAGGAAAAGTTACCCTTTTAATCAGCGATCACTGTAAATGTGATCTTATGGTGTTAAAGGGATAGTTCACTTTCAGATGCATTCTCTCAATACCTTTTATTTTGTTCAGTTGTATCTATTATAGAATTTTGACTTCTTAACTTTAAACACTTCAGACATATTTTTAGTCTAAAAAATGATCTGAATGTCTATGCTCATCAAGGTGGCACCTTGTATTCGTCTCATGATTGGTGTTCTACCCTTTGCCGGTGATATAAAAAACAGAAGCGACTTGCCGCAGTTGAATTGCTGCAGCAGTCTGGCTGGTCCTTGGAAGCCGACTCTTGCCACGCAGTGGATGATGTTGCCATGACGATGTGAAGGGGTCGTCATGCTCAGGGAGTGGCAAAAGCAAAACGGCATCAATGGAAGGAGAACAAAAGAAAAATACATTTTAAGAATAAGAAAATGGAGACCATCTGTATAATAGGCTTGTGATGGAGTAGCAAACGAAACTAAGTGAAACTTACAAACCTGTACTGAGTGAGCAGCTATATATGTACACTAGATGAGGTGAACTCATGCCCTCAGAACACTTCAGGAGCATTAATGATGTTTATTAAGTGCTTTTGTTGTGTTTTTGGGTGGGTGTGTGAAACCTGAACTCCAAGGCTAAAATGCTTTCGCCCACCACAGTCACCATTTGAGAGACTTTCCATCTGCTTTCAATATTAGAGCCACAAACCAGTAAACTTTTGATTTCTGTTCTTCTCATGTCAATTTCCTCTCCAGCAACCAGGCTGATTTTACACTTGCTTTGAAAAAAAGTTAGATTTTATGGATGGCGCAGTATACCACGGTATCTAGATGACACTTCAACACAGTTCTTTTGGCCTGACTGTTTGACAGTTTGATTTTACTACTTGGCTTTTAAATGCCTGACCATTGTTTCTGACCATGTCCATCCCTTTATGACCACCATGTGCCCATCCTTTGATGGCTACTTCCAGCAGGATAATGCACCATGTCACAAAGCTCGAATCATTTTAAATTGGTTTCTTGAACATGACATGAGTTCACTGTACTAAAGTGGCCCCAACAGTCACCAGATCTCAACCCAATAGAGCATCTTTGGGATGTGGTGGAACGGGAGCTTCGTGCCCTGGATGTGCATCTCACAAATCTCCATCAACTGTGAGATGCTATCCTATCAATATGGGTCAACATTTCTAAAGAATGCTTTCAGCACCTTGTTGAAATAAGGCAGTTCTGAAGGCGAAAGGGGATCAAACACCGTATTAGTATGGTGTGTACCTAATAATCCTTTAGGTGAGTGTATATTGCAACATTTTTATCCATACTTGGATCTTTTTTTTTTTTTTTTCTTTACGACTCACTCCATGCAGGTAACTCCGTCGACATGCTCGAAAATGATTGCATTACCGTACGGAAAAGAGAGAGAGTGAATTGCTGGCTCACAAAGAGCAAGGCTGAATCGATCACAACTGAAAGTAAATAAGACATTGAAAGCGAGACAGCACCAAGTGCTACAGTACATGGAGGAAAGACAAGCACTGTGCTGCAGTTTGGTGCTGATGACATAAACAAGTACTCTATTGCACTTATTAATGGTCACCTCTGGTTAAAGCACTAATAGTGTCTCCAACCAGACACATACCACTACCAGTCCACAACTGTACACAACTCCAGCTACAGTATGTTTGACTCTGCATTGGATCTGTTTGTATTTGGAAACAGATGTGCGCTGGAACGCTAATTCAAAGACTTCATGAGGCATAGCTTTAGATGTTTGACAAATTCATGCCATCAAATTAAGGATATCCCGTAGGTTGCAACAATTTTCAAATTTACAGTGGTTATAAAACCGTTGACTGTTGTAGCACATTTAATGTCTGTTACATTTGCCTGTGGGTTCACCATGAATTTGACAGGAAGGAAATAAACAACATTTTTCTTCACAACTGTAATACTTTTCAGGATCACGGTCAGGGTATACAAGGGCTTTATGTTCTATTACGATGCATCTTGTATTTCTAAAAAAATGTTGATGTAACAGTGTCTACATCTGCTTATGTCCTTGAAATTATGTGTCCTTTAAGAGTGATTTGTGAGAACCCTGTTCCTTTTTCCTCATTGATGCTTTGTAAAACATATTAACATTTTCTACTGAAGATATATTGTAGAAAATCTGATTATACCTAAAAGCACATTAAAAGTTTGTGTTTTTGATGGATGTTTAAACGCTTTTGAAAGAAATATGTTTAGCGAGTTTACATTTATTTGATCAAAATTACAGTAAAAACTAATGTGAAATATTTTTAAAAAATGTAAATAAATTAATACATTTTAAAACGTAATTTGTTAACACTTTATTTTATGGTTGCACCTATTAGTTGCTTATTAGCATGTGTATTGCTATTAATTTATTAGCGCTTAAGCACATGTCAATGCCTTATTCTACATGACCTACATCTCTAATCCTACCCAGCACCTAATCTTAACAACCTTTTTAACTATGAATAAGCTGCAAATTGATGATTTATTGAAGGAAAAGTCATAGTTAAGAGTTAAAAAGTTTTACCTATTCTAAAATGTTACCTATTCTTTAATGCAAAGTTCAATTTTCAGCATCGTTACTCCAATCTTCAGTGTCACACGATCCTTCAGAAATCATTCTAATACGCTAACATTTATAATTGTCAATGTTAAAAACAATTGTGCTGCTTAATATTTTTGTGGGAACCATGTACATGTATTTTTTGTGTTGTTGCACAGTTACCCAATGGTTTCTTCTATTTCCAACTCAAGTCAAAGTGTCTGCCAAAAAGGCTTTCTGAATGGCCATCCTGGATGTCAAATTATGAGTCATAACTATGATTATGGCCAAGAAAAGCAGTTAATAGTCCTGATTTTTTTTAAACCAGCCTCTTTTCATGCTCCCTGTGGGTAAATTTGATTAGAAATAACCCCCTCCAAACAACATCAAAGGCTTTGACTAATGCCTTCTTTTTCTCAAGCAGAATTCTTTTTTCTGAAGAAAAATATTGCTATTTTAAATAAAGATGTTTTTCCTCTAAAATATTATCGATGCATTTGTTCTTTACTTCCTGCTGATTTTACACCAGCTTTGGAAGCGCATTAAAGGATGGGAAAATAATTGTTTTCCCACTCGTTATTCATTACCAAAACATCAATAACACACGCCAAAAACAACATTTATGAGTACAAACAAGTAAAATGGGCATATTTGTACTCATGGAAAGCCATTTTGATGTGCTTTAGAAGTGAACTGCAGTTAAAGAATGACATAATTTAGCAGAAAATGGCATTTTTATATTGACACATGCTCAACAGAATTGCGTTGCATGCTTAGCGCTGCCAGAGGTACTACAGTAAGCATTATAATAAACTCTGTTTTTCTATGGTTATTTATTTATGCTAAGTAAAATGAGATGCCACAGACCTTCAGTTAACTTTTATTTTCTCTCTGTTTTCAGCTGAACAAGCAGCAGTTGCAGGTGGTGAAGGAGCGTTTCCAAGCCTTCTTGAAAGGAGAGATGCAGATTGTTGCAGATGAGGCTTTCTGCAATGCTGTGCGCAGTTACTATGAGGCAAGACTGATTTTTATATCTATGTCTTTGGCTGTTAGGATGTGACCAAAATGTTTACAGCTGGAGTTTTCATGAGGAACAATCTTCTCGACAATTAGAAACTTGTTTTACATTAAAAAAAATCATTTTACTTAAATTTTACATTCCATTTTATGTGTTGCCATTTCTTTATCAAGTTTTGAGGAATTTTTTGGAAGTAGGAGGCTTTCTAGGTACTTCTTGCCAACTATTGAGTACTATGAATTCTGACAGACTAGTATTTCACATACTGTTTGTGCCTACTACTGCATGGGAGTAGGCATATTCAGACATTTATTAGTTGGACTGCTTATGTGTGCAAAAAGTGTGGGAAATAAACCGTTACCAAGTGCATCTGTATTTACAGCATAGCTGCCTGGCTGTCCTCTTTGCACTTGAGTTTTCAACAGAACCCAGAGATACAGTATATCTCACTAAATCTCTTGCTCAAAACCGGTGAAGTAAATGCAAAGTTTTCTGGATTTCGTCCGAAAGGAAGTGTGACTAAAGGCTGGAATACACTACACTTTTTATGATTATTTTAAAACATTAGGTATTATACAGATACCTACTATACAGAGAAAACTGGCATCATACACAAAATGACTGAGAATCACACACTACCAATTCAATGCAAGTTTAACGTAAAGCGCTTTTCACAATACAAATCATAGCAAAGTAGCTTTTAAAGAAAGATAAAAGATTTTCTATGCTTAGAATAGGTTATTAGTTTATAAAAAAATGTGTAGAAGAATTATGCAGTTACTGTAGTTACAATTTACATGTAATCAAACAGACGGTGAACTGCAATGATTATGTTGCGATTAAATGTTGCGATTTTAGTTATTCCACCCCAAATCTAAAATTTTGTCACTAATCGCTTTAACCCCATGTCATTCAAAACTCATAAAAGCTTGTCTTCGGAAAACAATTTGAGATATTTTGGATGGAAATCAGGAGGCTTGTGACTGTGCCATTAACTGGCAAGTAAATTACACTGTCAATGTATGAAAAGTATGAAAGACATTGGGTCTTGTACGCACAAAATTTTTCACGTTTTCACGAATAAATCATGATTCATCAACTTTTGTACTAAAACTTTTTCTAAATGTATGAAATAATTCAAGAACACAATGCAATAATCCGGAGTAGGGAGATATAACCAAAATCTTTATGTAATTGTCTACCTCGATAACCATACAGTATATCACAATATAGCAATTTGTATCTGAAAATGCATAAATAAAAATTCAATCACAAGAGACACTGTTTCATATAATGTAATTTTATTTAAACTGAATTGTGAACAACTGAAAAAAAAAAAAAAACATACCGTTTACTGTAAGTTTAATGTTTTTTTGTTTTTTTTCTCAGTACAACAGGAACTAACATAGTGACAGTATACTAGTTTCCATGGGACATTATAAAACGCTTAACGTGAAAATGCTTAACGTGGCTTAAAGCACCTAAAAACCAACGAGGGAAGCCTAAATTGTTGTCAAACCATTCTTGTAATAATCACTAACTACTGTCAAAAGAACGATACCATATTCAACAAATATAAAGTAAATAATATCATGTTAAGCTGTTTCCTTATAATGGTTATGGGGGTGAACACTTAACATGCTATTATTAACTTTATAAACTGAATAAGAACTTGCTCTTTTGACAGTGGGAAGTCTTTATTATAAATACAATTGGACAGAATTTTGGTTTCTCCCAGTCATTGTTATGGTAGCGTCCATTAAACCACGTTAAGCTGTTTCCTTATAATGGACTTCTATGGGGGAGAAAAAGCTTAACGTGATATTATTAATATGGGCTCGTTCCTTTGACAGTAGTTAGTGATTATTACAAGGAAGGGTTGACGGCAATTAGGGCTTCCCTCGTCAGTTTTTAGGTGTGTTAAGCCACATTAAACATTTTTAACGTTAAGCGTTTTAGAATGTCGCTTGCTAAAACAACTTGCTCTTGCATACCTTGCAAATCACGTTTGTCTCTTTCATATTACTTTTCCTATACCCAAACCAATTCCACACCACAGACGATGCACCTTTTTCTTTACAATCTCCTTGTTGTTGGTTTCGTCACATTTAAGCGAACTCACCGCTGCCCCACTGAGGGGTGTACACGCACTGGGCAAACAAGAGCTTGCGCGTGCGCGGCAGTACCAGAGACTCGCTGAGGTTTGTCCAAAAAGTCGCTAGATTTGTCGCTTTTTTGGAAAAATGTCACCAAGGGGGTCTAAAAAGTCTAAAAGTTAAAAAGCTAAATCTAGCGACAAAGTCGATAAGTTGGCAAAACTGCTTCTTCCATTGTCAAATTTAATCTGTATTGCGTGATTACGTAACGTGCAACAACGTGATCTCAACTGCAATTAAGACAATAGACCAAAATCTCTATCCGTTGACACATTTCTACTGGTTAATCGTGTCTATTGGTATATCGCCCACCCCATTATAAGCATGTATAAAGAATATAATCAGATGTGTTATTTACAGCGTGTGTGAAAAGTAACTACACATTAAAAATGTATTATACAGTATAATTAGAGATCTAATTATACAAATAGATAGATATAGAGGTCCAAGCAACAATCACCTAATCTGTTCTTATAAAAATGGTGATTATTGTGTCTCACCTTGTGTTTGGAGGCATGAAAGACTTGGTACTGCTTGAAGACATTGTGGCGCGAGCTCAACGTCTTTAGAGAGCGCATAGATATGTTTGCTAGGAGTGACGAATGGCTGTTCAGTTTGCGCAAGTGAATACACTTTTAAATAGTACATTTTTCTGTCTTCCACCTCCGACAGCAAAACCTTACTTTCATTATCGTTAAAGGTTTTTTTTCTTTTGTTTCGGTGCCATAATTGTATTTCTCTGAATTAGCGCCGCGTCGCAGAAAGCCTTTATATGGAGCTGGTTTGGGTGTTTTTTGTGCAAATGACTAACTTCATGCACGCAGGCGCTCATTTAGAAGACTCTAAATACACTAACAGAAGAAGAGTTTAAGAACAAGCTCGTGTGCGTATGCACGTTTTGTGAACTAGGCGGATTTTTTTCGTGAGAAGTTCAAACGTGCGTATAAATGTGGAAAAACGTACGCAATTTTTAGTGAATGACAAACATTGCCAGAATACTCCATCTGTCATAAGTGGATCAACAGGAACGTTATTAAGTGACGAGAATACTTTTTTGAATGGAAAGAAAACAAAAATAACGACTTTATTCAAAAAATTCAGCAAAGAATACCAAACATAATGGCTGGATGGAACCGAAATCTGAAGCACAGGTCTGTGCCCATCGTGCACAGTGTAAGATCTGTCAATTCCAACTGCGTTTTTAATGTTGAGATTATAAATGGTGCCTGAAGGAAAGTTGAAAAAGCTGTTGAATCCCAGAAGAAGAAAAACACCCACAGGAGAAATGCCTGGAGCCTTGTGCTTGGGTCAGCTAATGATAAATTATTGAAAATTGATTGGCTGAATTCTACGTTAAGTGCTGCTCGAGTGAGCTTTTCTTCAATTGCTTTACCTACCTCCACACTTGTTTTTGTTTTTTTCTTTTCTTTCAGACAGTCACTTTGTATCTTTAATCATGTCTTTCATATTCATTTAATGGTAGGATGAGGCATGCAATGCTTCCAGAGAATAACGAACAGGCACAGCAGATGGTCAGCTGAATCAGACCACATCAATTTACTGTATATTCATCAAACAAGCCTTTGGATTCAGTGTTTTTACCTTTCATATCTTACATTGTCAGTCACCCTCTATCTTGCTTTCATCACTCTCTCTTAGTTTCCTTTTCTTTAGGACAGGACATGCCTATCATGTCCTAATAGGATCATCGTATCATATCAGTTGACTCTCTGCTCTATTAATTGCACTGGATGGGAAGCAGCTCTTTGAAGTTTGGTCTGATAGTCGCTTATGCACATGGGGAGGACTCGGGTTGGCTGATCAAAGTTCCCTTTTGTCATTCACTGGCCGTCGTGTTCATATCAAAGCATATTTTCAGGGTTTTGTGGGGCATTTTTGTACAGTTAATCATGATAATAACATCCAAAATAAAAGTTTTCGTTTACTTTATATATATATATATAATATGTGACCCTGGACCACAAAACCAGTCTTAAGTCGCTGGGGTATATTTGTAGCAATAGCAAAAAATACATTGCATGGGTCAAAATTATTGATTTTTCTTTTTTGAAAAATAATACATTTATTTATTTCTAATGTAAATTATATAAATATAAATATAGACAGGTAAATTATTAAAAATACATACTGTATGAGTGTGTTTAGATAATAAATATGCACAGAACACACACACTGTATATTATGCAAACAAAAACTTTTATTTTGGATGCGATTCATCTTTGACAGCACTACTATTAATCAAAGCCACCAGCAACGATGTGAGTCATCAATCATAAAATCAAATTGATATAATATGAAAAAAAAGATCATCACATCAAATTTTAATATTGGACAATAGGTACAAGACTGTTTACTTGATGTTTTTAATAAGGGACAGACCTGATATCACATGAAGTTGCAAATTGGGATGTAACGATTCACTCAACTTATGATTACATTTTATTCACAACAGAACTAAACTTATGTTTTTAAAACAAACCTCAAATCAAATAGTCACAAAAATAAAAGAAATCTCTGCATATAATCAAACTAGGCTTTGTCTGAGCTTTTTCCATTTAAAAGTAAAGTCAACCGCTGTATTTTAATTTAGTTTTTAATTGAAATTGAAATGTATAATCACAGAATTTAACAAAAACTACGGTTGGACTGATAGACGATGCCGTTGTCCTTCTCCGATGGCTTATGAGCTGGCATTGTGATCCTCTCCATACCCCCCACAATCCACCACATCCCAAGATTGTGTTCATAAAGAAAATAACGTGTGTACTGAACCCCTAACTGCAATAAATACAAGATGGGAGCAAAATATATATTTCAGTTCTTTCTCTCGCAGAAAAATCCTTGGGTACTGCTTTTGAATGCACAATTGCTTTTTACTTCACAACCTTTTACATTATAGAGCAGCAGTACGTACAAGATTAAATGTTTGATTCACACTTCAGGCACATCCCCTAACTCTCCCCAACAATGTCATCATATATCACAAGTTCTACTGTAGACATCGTCCGATGCCAATTTTGTAGACATTGCTCAACCCTAGCAAAAACTGAAACGAATTTAGTTTTGCGAAACTATACAACATAATTCATATCTGAATGAGCAGCAGATGAACTGAATGAGACGCAAATCAAAGTTCACTGCTTGCTGCACAATTAAATTACATTCCATAAGTTTGCGCTTCCTCATTGTTAGTATTAATGATAAAGCATGTTTGGCGTGCTGTCTCGGCGGACCCTGAGTCCTAGTAGCGAGAGCTCGTTGGCTTAGCTCGGAGTCCGGCTCGAACCCTGCATACCCCCCTGGAAGGAGCGAACGGTGGAGAAGGGGAGGGGGTAGGGCTGGACGATATGGCAAAAATTTATATCACAATATATTTCTTAATTTTGGTCGATACGATATAATTCCGATATCGATATGGACAATATTAAAAATATTATTTACAAAC
>JAUMHR010000090.1:9608903-9627040 GCA_032361145.1 Enteromius fasciolatus | reverse complement strand
TATAGTTATAAGCAAAACATCAAATTAAAGAAGCGTTTAGTTTTTATCCGATTAATCGAAAAAATAATCGCCCAACTTATCGATTATCAAAATAATCATTAGTCGCAGCCCTAATATATATATATATAATATGTAGTTGTTTTTTATTTTGTCTTGATGTCAAGTCATGTTTTAAGTTTTCTTTCTTTTTTTTAAGTTTTCTTTAAGTCAAGTCTTATTTTTGGATTAATTTATTGTTTTTTAAATTCAACTTCTTTTTTTACGTCTTATTTTTGGAGTTATGTTTTATTTATTTTTATTATGTTATTTGTTGTTTTTTTAACTCAAGTCATGTTTTTAAGTCTCGAGTTTGGAGTAATTTCTTGTTTTTTGATTCATTTCTTGTTTTTTTTTTATGCCAAGTATTGTTTTTGTAGTCATTATCTATCAATCTATCTATCTATCTATCTATCTATAATATGCAAACAAACAAAACATGTTTTATCGGTTTAATTTGAGCTTTCTTATTAGTGTTCAAAAAACAACAACACTAAAGTAAAAAACAAAACAAAAGCAGTTTTACAGAAGCAAACACTTACCACCCCACATACTAATTTGGTAAATATAATATAATATAATTTTCTGTGTGTCTGGAGAAGTGGTGAATACAAAATGAAGTGTCCTATTGTGACGACTGATTTGTTTTCTTGTTCTACAGGTGGGGCACACAAGGAGATTTCACCACCACACACCCCCTGCCCGCGGTCAAAGTCAAACTCTTCACCGAAAGCACTGGAGTCCTGGCTCTGGAGGACAAGGAGCTGGGCAGGGTGAGACCAGAGTCTGTCCTTCTGTCCGCCACTGAGCTTTACATCAAGCTGCCTCTGCGTTCGATCTGCTCAATTATTGGCTGATGTTGCGGGAACAGATGTTCTGCACACAGTGTGTGAACCGTGATGTGCGTGCACATGTGCGAAAGGAAAGTGAGCTACAGGCGAGGAAATCTCTAGTCATTAGGGCTCACGCTCCCAGAGTAACAGATGGAGACTCCCCATTAGAGACTCGCACCAAACAGACTGCACCTCCTCCATCTATTTTCTCCTGCCGTCTCTCCCCGTTCATCAGTCTAACCTTTTTTTCTCTATTCTCCCATCATCCCTTTCACACCTATCTCTCCAGCTGCCTATCCAGGTGTATCGTTCTTAATAGCGTGCTTCTCTCTTACTTTGTCTCGTTCTGTCCAGGTGGTCCTTCACCCCACCACAAATGGTCCCAAAACGGCAGAGCTGCACAAGATGGTAGTGCCAAAGAACAGCCAAGACGTGGATCTGAAAATCAAACTGGCGGTTCGCATGGACAAACCCCCCAACATGAAGCACAGCGGGTACGTCTGTAATGATGCTCAGAGATCCTGACCTCCAGGATCTGAATGCATCCTTCACACGTTATTATAGAAGCCATGAGATGAAAAGAAAAAAAAAAAACATTGCACAAATTCTAAAACAAAATATATATAAAATTTGGATTTAAATTTTGAGGGAAAAAACCCATTCAGCTGCTGGAAGCAAATTAATATGAATGAGGACAAATTCATTGGACAAAATGTGCTTATAGTGCCACCTTGTGTTCATTTATTAGTCTTTGAGTCTGCTCATGTCACACGACATTTCCTTGGACTTTCAGAAGCCTCTCAGGAAACAGTATCTTGTCCCTGATGCCTTAAGATGAATCATAAAATCACCCAAATTTGCTTTATCGATTATATTATATTATGTTATATTAAATTTCATTAAATAAAAATAAATAGTTTTCATTCATCATGCTTATTTCTATTTTTTAGCTAATTTATTTGTATTTTTGTTTATTTAAAATATACAAAGTAATATATATTTGTATAAATAAATAAAAAATACAATTTTAAATAAATTGCATTAAATAACATTTTATTTAAATTTAATAATTTAAATTATTATATTCAAAATAATTTGGTTAAACAGAAATATTGAAAAAGAAATGTAATTTATTAAATTTTGAGTTGTTTTTTTTTGTGAGTTTTCGATATTTTCTACTTTTTTAACAAAATTAAGTTGTGAAAACATTACAAATTAATTATTAAATAATAAAAATTCAAATAAATAACAATATTTGACCCAAGTAAACCAAAACTTTATCATAAGTTGTTTTTTTTTTACTTTTGCTTTTCACAAAAAAGTAAATATTCAAAATTAATATTTAAACAAATATATAATATATTTAAAAGGTAGCATTAGATGTCTGAAATTTGCTGGTTATTTCAGATCATTTTTAAAGCAACAAAACAACAAGGGAGGAGAAAAATGACAGATCCTTCTGTCTGTCTGTATTTACTCACCCAGAATGAGCTGTCAGTAAATGCCATAGTTCTCAGAAGTGAGTAGCACCAGTGAAGATGTTCAGGACCAGCTGCTGGGGTCCTTCCCTCAGCGGGACAGGGTCAGGGGTCAGATCAGTGCCATCAGCCTGCTAATTACACAGAGGCCCTGTGTGCTTCCTCTATAGAGCGGCTCTCTGAGAGGCCTGCTGTAATTGGCAGAATCCTCTTCAACATGCAATTACCTTTTTAACGGACCTCACAAGACATTGCAGAGGACCACTTACACACTCAGGCACAAGCTCACTCAGACCATTCTCACACAGATACAGTGCTGATACTTACTGATGATCAAATTTTAGATTCATTCTGACATTTCTTTTGCTATTTATTTGCTCTATTTACTCACACTCTTCCCATGAGACACTTCAGACAATTTTAATGAAAAAAAAATAGAAAGTAGTCTTTTTGTGCATTCAAGTAATGTCAGAAAGATCACATTTATGAGTTGAACGCCACAACAAGCCATTACAACACATCTAAACTTTCTTTTAGCCCTGAGATTTAAAGTTTATGACAAGTCTGATGCAGTGGATAAGAGTGATGGGGGAGAAATGTGCTCAGGCTTTATTAGGAAGTCAAATGTTTGACTTTTGCCTCATTAAACTCCGAATTTGATGCTTATTTATAAATAGTAATGTAGTTGTTAAGTTTTTACAATATAGTCTTGCAAAATATGTGTTTTATAAGAACTAATAAACAGCCAATCTGTTAATAATAGGTATGCTAATAAGCAACTACTTAATAGTAAAAATGTGTACCTTGAAAAAGTGTTACTGAATTTATTTACTAAAGAAAAGTTGAATGTACAAAATGCACTTTTTCATAAGGTCCCATTATTTAACATTAGTTAATGCATTAACTAACATTTATGTTACACTTTATTTTAAGGTGTCCTTGTTACAGTGTAATTATACATTTAAGTAATATGTAATATTAATTAACTACATGTACTTACTGTAGGTTTTTTTGCATGTAATTATGCATCATTTCTTGTTGTTATTATTACAGTACATTACATTGCATTTTGTCATTTAGCAGATGCTTGTATCTAAATTTATATATATAGTACATGTAACATGTAACAAGGACACCTTAAAACAAAGTGTTACCCACATTTTCTGCAGTATTTATTAATCCTTGTTAATGTTAATAAAAAAATACATTGTTCATATTAGCTCAAGCCCATTAAGTAATATTTAAGAGATATAAAGTTGAAATTAACATTAACTAAGATTTTTAAATGATTAAGAAGTGTTTCGTTATTTCTTGTTAACTTATGTAGTTAACTAAAATCAACAAATAAAACAAAAATGAAAATTTTTTTAACAAAATACAATAGTACTGTACAATTGTAGAATATATCATTTTTAAATGTATATAAATATTTATTATATTTATAAATATAAATATTATATTTTTTAAAATGTATTATAAATATTTACATGTCTATATTTTTTATAATTTATTCAATATATAAACATAACCTGTTTTGCTGGAATATATACATGCATGTGTGTGTATATGTATTTGTGTATATATATATATATATATATATATATATATATATATATATAGACATAATAAATATACATAGCACACATATCACGCAAACAAAAACTTTTTTGGATGCGATTAATCGTGATTATTAATCAGCACTAATTACAATATTAAAAGAATAAAAACACACCCAATGTACACTCTTTATTCTTAATTTTGTAAAAGTAAACTTTAAACCCTTTTTTAGTAAAAAGTTACATTGCCATCTTTCTCTGACCCAAGTGACATGAACACATTTGACGTCGCAATTACGACTTCCCAACTCGTGAATACGAACTTCCCAGGAGGACATGAACGCAGCATTGGAGTCGTGCAGCATATCCTCTAAAGCCACATTTGTGTGAGGAACAGGCTAAACTCATGATGCTTTTTGGTCTCATTTGAGATTTACAAGACCATTTCAGTCTTAGGTTTTGTCCAATTACTCATATACCCACACGCATACACAAAAACAAACACCTGATGACTGTCCCAGTGCATGAGGGGAGAGAGAGAGAGAGATTTTCAGGTTGAGTGCACCCCATTAAAAGAAGCCATCTGTTTATCAGCAGAGCGACTGAAGAATTGGGAGGCATTCAGGTTTGTGGAGTGACCCCAGCGTGGCCCTGAGAGAGAGAGCTGCCAGCTCCTGTCTGATCAGTCTGTCTCCGTCTCACTTATGCTCACTGCCTCTTTCTTTCTCTCCCATGCTCCTTTTTTTACTTCTTTTTGTATCCCTTTAAAACCATCTTTGCCCTCTTTCGTTTGAGGGCCAGGGCACACATTAAAGCCCTTTTTACACGTTTGCATTTTTCTCTTATAAAATCTCTTTTAACCTTACCCTTCAGTTACGGCCACACATCGCATTTATGACTCATTGATTCATTGCATGCAGTATTTTGTACTTCCTGTGCTAAAAGTGGTAAAGACTGAAAGATATAACATTGTAACGGAGTTTAATGCACTGTTGTTTTAGTATTATTTCTTTATTTCGATAGTATTTAGTAATATTTTTCATGTATTTTTTTTATATTTTCAGTTTTTATTTATTTATTCATTTTTGTAATTTGTTTTCATCCATTTTTTACATTTACTTCAGTTGTAGTTTTAGAAATATTAGTACTTAAATGTGATTTTCATAATTGTCAAGGCGCCAATTCTAACTTTCCTGCAAGTTTTCCTAATTTTATTGACTAATATTTATATTTTTTAATAGTTTTAGTGCAAAGAGCAAAGGAACAATGTATTGATAGCTACAAAAAAATTATTTCTATGCAAATTATTAATGATTCAGTTTTTAGATTTATTTTTTGTTGGTTTTATTAATTGTAGTTATAAATATATATATTTTAATTAATTGCCAAATGCAGCATTTCTAATCAAATATCTATATTTATTTATATTTTATTTAGTGCTGTCAAACGATTAAGTTTTCATTTACATAATATATGTGTGTGTATCCTGTACGTTTATATTTGCATATACAGTATATATATTTTTAAATATATACACTTATATATTTATATTAATATTATTTTATATTATATATAAATATTTAAAATATAAACATAAATTATTATATATACACGCATAGCCTATATATTATGTAAAAAAAAAACTTTTATTTTGGATGCCATTAATCGTTTGACAGCACTAATTTCAGTTTTATTTAAATTACTGAAGAAGAAGTAAAAAAAAAAAAGATTTAGGTAACAATAACAACTAGTTTAAGAAACAATGTGCTGATAATTACAAGAAGGTAGTCTAATGCAAAACATTCTTAAAATATTAAGGCACTAAACTTGTCAATGCCAACTGATTTAATAATGCCATTATTTTCAAACCACAGATAAATCATTTCTGCTTGGGTTTCTCACACCCAATGAAAAAAAAATCTACGTGCTGTAATACTACCGTTGAACCACGTGGGGGCACTGCAACCGTTGTAATGACCATGCCACTTTTCCTCATAGCGATCTCTTAATGTTTCATTTGACTTTTTACAGTCATATTGAAATAAATTGTGAGGTTAACATTTGTATCGCGTTTAATAGCTCAATGCAGGATCATAACTTGCATCATGCAATTTATTCGAGTGATAAACCCATTGACTTCCCCGGATGTTAACGAACGCGGAGAAGAACAGGTTATTTGTAAATGAAGTCTTTTTGCTGACAGGTTAAGTGCTTTAACCAAGTAGGTTAGAAAATAATAAATCATATCAGCAAAAGAGGACGAATCCTTATTTTTCAGTTTTATTTCTGCAGTGTTGTCATTTAAGTTATTATGATGTTTTTGTTGCAATTCTTTAATTCTTCTCTTGACTGGTTTCCACCTAACCTACTCGCAACGTTTTGTATCTTCATCTTATTATTATTACTACTACCGTTTCGTATCTTCAGAAGATTGTTATTATGATTTGTACTACTATTATTATTGTTCAGACTGAGCCGAAGTTGGCTGGAAAGTGCCTGCGGGATGCCCGTTCACCCGGAGGTCGTCTCGCCCGCCGTTATCCGGCCATTGTTGCCGTCTAAATGGGATCATGTGTATCAGAAAGGTGTCGGAGAGTGAGCTGAAAATCACTTTCACAAGTGGATGATTACCTCTGCCACATGTTAACCCAGATTGGCCCGCTTCCATGCACTCATTGCTCCCTCAACCTTGACTGGAGCTTTTTTCCCCCCACAGGCGCTGTGTGTCCATTTATGAAGAATTGATTTCACCTCACCCATATTTCTGCACACATCCTTTCTTTTTGTTACATTTCTAAGAATGCGTGCTTAATCAATATCTGAAGATGGTTTTTTTTTTCTTCTGTGAATTCAGGCATTTGGGGAATTAATGAATGACTGCAGCTGAACTCGGGTTCATGAATATGGGTTGTGCACCTTGGCTTAATGTATATGATGTATATTTTTAACATGATGATTTTTTTTAATCATGTTCGTAAATGAAATATAATAGAAGGGAGGTTTCTGCTGGTGATTCGATTAAACCATGACACTCATCATAATTAATTTTTTTCTGTATAGGTATCTTTACGCCTTAGGCCAGAGAGTCTGGAAGCGGTGGAAGAGGAGATATTTTGTGCTTGTTCAGGTGGATTTTCTATTTATAGCTTCATATATACATAGATAGATGTAATTAACTTTCTTAAAAAGTGTGTGTGTGTTTATCTTTGATTTAATAAAATAAATTAATAAATTACTATCCTGCATGACTCCTGAAATAATTTTATGGAGGGGGAAAAAAAAATCAGGAAATACAAATAATAGCAAAAATATGTCTGATCTGTCAGAAAACATTGTGACATCATAATTATTTTTACTTGGTTTCATTTGAGTAAAATACCACGGTAAATCCTTGCTTAAAATATGAAATTTCCATGTTTTTTAATTTGGTGTTACATGTATTTGTCACATAAATTACACGGGTTAGATATAAATTATAGTTTGTTAAAGCTCCATGCCGCACACAAATATAGAAATGTTTTAGCACAAATTAGGACGGGGGAAAAAAGATTGTGTTAGGATGATTTCCTGTGTTGTGTTGTTCAGGTGAGTCAGTACACGTTTGCCATGTGCAGTTACCGGGAGAAGAAGTCGGAGCCGCATGAGCTGATGCAGTTGGACGGGTATACGGTAGATTACTCCGATCCGCAGCCAGGTACAATCACGCTTCAACACTAATGCCTTATTTATTAATGCTCATGTGGGAGTCTCGATTTTACTTCAAAACTGAATGAATGATCGTGGTTAAGAGGAATTTCAGTGACCTCTGTCTTAAAATTGAATTTCACATTTGCTGCATTTGAAAGAGACGCGCGTTATGAGCTTACATGAAATGGGTACGATTAATTTGTAGAAAACTAGAAGATGTTTAATTACAGCTGATGAAATTAGGCGGAAATACCATGTACAGCTTTAGAATATTCTGTATGACTAATAATGCAATAGCGTAGAATAAAATAAATGTTCAGTGTTATTTTGATATGTATTTATATATATATATATATATTTATAATATCTGTATTATGTTGAAAATTATATAGGGTTGTGTATATATATATATATATCTTCTCTTTTACATTTATCAGAGTCCAATGCTACTTTTTTCTTTGAGATTGTTTTGGTAACACTTTAATACAGGGACCAGTTCTAACTAATTGCTTATTAGCATGCCTTTTTATAACATATTGACTGTTTATTAGTTTTTATAAAGCACATATTTATCATCACCATATTCTACATTCATAATACCTAAACTTAACAACTACCTTACTAACTATTAAGCAGCAAATTAGGAGTTTATTGAAGCATAAGTCACAGTTAAAGGTTTGTTAATTACAAGAATTAAACCTTAAAATATAGGGTGACCATTGTAGATGCCTAAATAGGCGAGCAGTTACACACATCATGACTGTGTTTATTATTATTGCGTGAATTAAGTGATATGAATTAACTTGGTAAAACAAATCTCTGCAGGTCTTCAGGGAGGCAGAGCTTTCTTCAGTGCGGTTCGAGAAGGCGATCTGGTGGTGTTCGCCAGCAATGATGATCAGGATCGTGCTCTTTGGGTCCAGGCCATGTACCGCGCCACAGGCCAGTCCTATAAACCAGTAGCGCCCGCCCAAAACCAGCAGAACTGCAGAGGAGGAAACGCCCAAAAAGATGCCCCCGTGTCCTTACTCGGTATGTTATATGTCATACCAGTATGCGTTTTAAATCCTCGAAAAGCAGGTGGGCTCTTTTTCTGCCACCTTCAGCCGTCCCCTCCTGAACGGGCTTTGAAATGGGAGGCTGTGGTGGCCAGCCATCGATCCATTGGGCCGCAGCACAGACACAGTCTAAACAAATGTCAGCGGGGGGCTTGAATAACCCAAACACTGCTGCTGAGTGAAAGGAGGAGCACTTACACAACCGAAATGCTACAGTTTGCTCACTTTCAACAAACGGAGAGTGAGCCGAATGAGGTTTATGTCATTACCGCCTCTGAAGAAGCGTTCTGCGAGCTCCAGGGCGTTCATTTGACATAAAAGCTAAGGAACATGGCACAAAACTAGCATTTGGATTTATAAGTCTGCTCATATATATATATATATATATATATATATGAAATCACTATAAAGCTTCATTATGGTGATTGTGAACGTGGCTTTTATGAGTTAATAATGTGCATGCTCTGGCACTCGACTTCACACCTTTGCCATTTGACTTTCATGAAACGTTTTTCAAGGTCTGATGGCGAATTGTTCGACAAAGAAAAAGCATGGCTCGCGAAAATGGCACAAATATCATCGCAGCCACTGATAAGCGCGGTATTCGCCTAATTAAAAGGTCACGCATTCTTTCAGAAATATTTTTTATCGCTAAAATAAAGTCCTACTTGATGGCCGCTAACAAAAATCCACCACGTCTCGGTGAGTCGATGAAGTTATTAACCCGTCCTGACATTGGACTTCCTATCATGGATTGATTCACACAGATCTGTCCTCTCGTAGCCAGATCGGTGTTTCATATCTGAAGGAACACCGATGTCCTGTCCTGCCTCATTAGTCTTCGCGACTCCGGCTGGATTCACTCGAAGCGACCCGCTGGGCCGTACCTGCGATATCGCCCCCGCTGCCGTGTTGATACCTGTCATAAAGCTCCTGTCTGCCTTGTGGAGAGATGTCAGATGGATGTGACTGCTGCCGTGACCGCCTGCCTGGACCGGGCCCCTTCAGCTGGGATTAAAGACGACGCACACCCCCTCCGCGCTGACTCCATCCACTTGTCCATGGATAATAGCGGTAACTCGAAGTTGACACGGATCAATGTGCTGCTCCTGTCAAACCCCATCCGTCAGACTCCCAACGTGGATCAATACCACGCTCCCCTTTTGTCTCTCTTGTTTTATTCTCGAGACGTAATGAATGTAAAATGACCTACATCGAATTAAAAGAACAGACAATGGGCCGGCGCTCGTCGATCGGGCACCCAACAAGTGCTGTTTCGGGGGGAACCTACAAATGCCCACACCGCTTCCAGGCAAGAACGGGGCTTTTCGCCGTCAATACCAAGTCGTTGGCATGCCAGAAATGGCAGCGTTAATAAAAGCAATCACTAATGCTCGTCTCAAGAAGGTGCCGCTGGCCACGGAGGCGTCAGGATGCGTCTCAAAAGCCTTGGTCTTTTGTGGCCCTTGAGAAGCGAAGGCCCTCGCTCTCCACATATGTGGGCTCTCAACACGCCGCCAGCGAGTGTTAGGCTTTTCACGGACCTCCCATTAGCCCATTTTGAGGACGCCGGCGAAAGGACTGGAAATGAACTTGGGCACACTTTTAGTGCTTTCTCCTGCTTTTTCTGCCTCGCGTCTTTCTCTCGGCTCATTCTTTCTCTGACTTGCCCTGACCCCTCGGCCCCTTTGCAACGTGTTTTTTTTTTTTTTTTCTTGCTCCTGCATTCACATCCTCTCCGTCCCAGCCGTGTCAGGAAGTCTGAATGCGTACGTCGGCGAACGTGCGCTCGCGTTCGTCCTAATTACAGCGCTCTCACAAAGTTGCGCTCCTTTTACTCAAGGTCGAGACTCAATCAGAACGAGTGACATCACTTTTATACAACTCACCTCTCTTCACCAGCCACCGAAAAATTGCTTTAAGTGCTTCGAAGTCACTCGTTATTGTTTATATTCTGTTTCCACACAGCGCCGTTTTAAGCATTTAATGCGCTAAAGATCAGAACTTTCAACCCGTCGAGGCTTAGCAAAGGCCATGGGGTGTTTTTTTATCTTTTTTTTTAGCCAAATCTGGCCTTTATTTTAAAAGGCTGAATGCTGGATTGAATGCGAGAGGTGTTCGATTGATAAATTAGAGCACTTTGATGCCGATATTTATGTGGGCATGTGGAGAAAGTGCTAATATTTTACAGCAGTTTACAGCCACGCTTCGCTAACGTTTCGGAGCGCCTGCCAGCTGAAATGTGGAAAACCGAGTTTCACAGCGTAGCTTTGGCCAAAAGAGGTGAAATGCAAACACTCAGGCTGTGTACGGAGATGGAGAGTGTGTAACCAAACACAGATTTCGGGGCTTTTACACAGCGCTTCAAGGTGTGAACCACACTTCCGCTACAGTGGCTTCATTTGAATAGTAGTACATGAGAGATATACGTTTGGCCTGTTTTGTGAATAATTAAATGCTTGTTTGCTTTGCCCTAATGGACGTCTTTAAGTATTTACAGCACAAACGCATTAACTGTCCATCTCTCGTGATGGGGATGGGGTATGCCAGCTCATCCCAGATTTGTGTGTGTGTGTTTCTGGCGCAGGTTTGGAGAAGACTCAGAGGCAGGGAGTGGAGGAGCTCATCTCTGCCATGCCCTGCAACTTCGACCACGCCAGCCTGTTCTTCATCCTGCAGAAACACACACTCATACACCGCATGAACGACTCCTTTTCCTGCCTGGTGAGAGGACAAAAGTGTGTTGTGATGGAGAAGATTATATATTACACTTATAATATTAAATGTGTTTTTTGTTCAGGTGGTGTGAGGTTCCAATTTTTTGTAAGTAAGGAATATTTGGTAAAGACAGTCAAGATATAATTTAGGTAACAAGTAGTGCTGCCGAACGATTAATCGTAAAAATAAAGAAATGTACAATTTGTTTACATATTATATGTGTGTGTACTGTGTATATTTATTATGTATATATAAATACACACATTAAAGTTTTTTTTTTTATATGTTATATTATGTATGTATTTTTTATATAATAAATAACACAGTACACACATACATAGTGTGTAAACAAACTTATTTTGGATGCGATTAATTGCTTGACAGCACTAGTAATAAGTGTAACATGAATGCACAAATGTAAGATGTATGTGTTTGACTTGGAAAGAATCGTTTGAACTGGATTGGCTGGGCTGTATGCTTTTGACTCACTGACTCATATATACTTAGTATACATAGTACATGCTAAATCATTTTTTATACAGTTCCCTTATTTGGGAATCTTTTAAGCTAAGTTTGGTTCACTAAAAAGAGCCCTATGGCTTTGATTTACTGTAAATATTTGATTTCTAGGAGTCATGTATTTAGAAATCAATTTGGCTTGTCTTTTAGTTCATTAAAAAAGAATCGTTTGTGAAGAGTATAATATAAGATAAGAATTAAATGGGAATTACTGATGGTAACTGGTTGGACTACATCGATTGGTTAAAGGATTTCTACAAGTCGATAAATTGCTGCAAGATGAATGTTTTTGATTCCCTGAAAAGATTCATTCGTTGGAAGTTGGTATGCACAGCTTGTGCTGTCTGTTTTTGATTCACTGATTCATTCGTTCTGGAATCTTTTGGAACACATGCGAAGGGTTTTGATTCATTATATGGAGTGGTTTAGACTGCACAGGTTGTGCTGCATGGTTTTGATTCACCTCATTAAAATTATTATTTGGTAGAATCATTTGTTCGGGAATCGTTAGGCTCTGTATGTTTTACACTCGTTTCCAGAATTAGCATAAAAAGTGAATGTGTGACTTGTCATAAGTGAGTGTGCGGTGCGTTGGTGAAAGTATTAGGCATGGGGAGGGGTTTCTATGACTGGAGGGGAGGGTTGTAGCCCTCCGGCTGAGTCAGGGCTCACAGTTAAGACGGGGATAAACACTTCCAATCAATACAACCCAAATAGGAAAACCATCCGCTTGCATCCCGTCTTCTCCATTTACTGCCTTGAATAAAAGCTCCCTGCTGGGGACTGAGTATGTATGTTTATGTCCGTGTGAGTGTGATGAAATTGGCGCAGAGGTACATATGCGGCTGAATCGTCCCCAGTAGACTACAGGTTGGGTGGAGGTACCAAACACAGCTAACGGAACAAGTTCAAGTGTTAGTTTTTGTATACATAACTCAGTACACACTATCTAGTAATATGTAGTTGTCATTTTTCAGCGTTTGCTGTTAACACCCTCGTACCTGCTCTGAGTGAGCACCTTCTGTTATCCATTCAGCTTCTGAATGACTGTCTGCATTTGGCTCTTTGTGAAGGCTCTACATCCTTTGTTCAAACTTCTGTGTTCGGCAAAAAGAGAGCCACAAAAGCCACCTGAATGTGCTGCTTTTCCCATGCCTTCTGGGATGTGACATCTGTGGGGGAGTGGGCCTGTTTTCAGGCAAAGGAACAGAGGGGGAACGGGATTTTTTAGTAAACCACATGCATACTACAAAATGTATCTTATAGACTGTGGGTCGCTCGTGCAATGTTTGCACTAAAATGCAATAAAAATCAGATGTTCCAACTAAAAACATTTTAATACAGCTAACTGGCATCAGTCACTCCTGTAAGACTGCTAGTTTTATGTAACTTTATATGGTATTATATGCTTATTTATAAATTCGTTACATGAAATTCCATCTGACCATTATCCAAAAATCTGATTTTAGTACAGATTTTTGTGTTTTAAGGTGCTACTATTTTATTTTATTATAATTATATTGTATAAGTAAATAAATCTAATTCAGATTTCAGCATGAATTCAGCATGTGTGTGCGCAAATATAAATATTATATATATATATATATGTGTGTGTGTGTGTGTGTGTTAGTATGTATGTGTGTTTATATATACATAAATGTGTGTGTGTGTATATATATATATATAATGTATATATTCAATTCAATTCAATATGTGTGTGTGTGTGTGTGTGTGTTTACTCCATGACAATACTTTTATAAACTACATGGAATATCTTATAATATGTGTAAAGTAGTAAATGGAACTATTTTTTTCCTACACACACACATACTGTATGTGACCTTAGACCCAAAACTTTTAGTCTTAAATTGTATGGAGGTATTTGTAGCAATAGCCAAAAATACATTGTGTGGGCCAAAATATTGAAAAATCAATAGGACATTAAGAAAAGTTATTTGATACATGAAGATATTTTGTAAATTTTCTACTGTATATATATATATATATATATATAAAAACGTATATTTTCATTTGGTAATATGCATTGCCAAGAATTTTTTTGGGACAACTTTAACTAACTAAATAATAATATTTTTAAATATCTTATATACAAATTGTATAGCACAGTAAATGCAATTTCTGGACAAAGCCTTCAAATCTCAGATTTTCAAGCTCACGCCAAAAAAGTCCCAATCAATATATGTAGCCTCGAGGAAAATCAATAAGTGGTGCTGTTGTAAAGCCTAACTTTTTTTTGCGTCAGCTGTTGTTTGATACAGGGATTAGGCTCAGTGAGCTGTTGGTGATTTAAAGACCGATATATTTTTCTCGACTAAAGGGAATGTGTACACTGGATTCGTTGGACTGCATGTGCATCTTCAGAAGCGACTCCAAAAAAATGTGTATTTTTGCAATCCAAAAGGTTCAGGCTGTGAACGTGTCTTCAAATTAGGGGCAGCGATGACCAGTCATGCTCCAACCTTAATGTAATTACTCACATACCCTTCACCCTCCATCCCATAATCACACATTCTCCCTGTGACACACTCCTCCACATTCACCCTTATTAACAACCATAATGGCCTCTAGATGGGACAGTTACTTCTAGAAATAAATAGTGATTCAAGACTATATATGTATTTAAATATTATATATATATATTAAATATTATTTACAGATTTTTTATTTGCTTACTGTAAGATCAGTAAATGCAAAGTGTGCATATATATATATATATATAGTAATATAATAATTATTAGTAGTCCTATAATTAAAAAGATTTCATTTTGCCGTGCAAATCCTAAGTTTGTTTCTCTCAGTAAACTTTCCTTGTATAATATGTATTAAGCCAAAAAACTAAATTGGTTTTGTCATCCACAAGCAAGGTTTTGTCGTCAGTCTCTCCTTCTGTGTGTGTGTGAGATTTTTTTTTCCCCGACAAGGAGAGCCAGACTGGGTCGTGTTCGTTAGGATGATGCTGCTGCCGTCTCAGTCGGTCGTTAGCGGTTAATTGAGCGGTAGGAGCCAAGACACGAGCAGGCCATCTGTTTGCCAGAGTGGAACATCTTGTGGCACTCGGCTCGGCGCTGGGCCACTGTGCCTCAGCCCTGAATGGTGCAATATTAATAGATCTGACCAAGACGGGAAGAGACGGACTGTGACAAAGAAGAAAGTCGCAGGAAAAAAGTGGAAAGATGGGCAGTAGCTCAGGCCTCCTTTTTTTTTCTTTTTTTTTTTTTGCTGGACAAGTTGGAAATGTAGCTCAGATTTGCACTTGCCCTGACAATATTTCCACTGGCTCCAAAAGAAATTTAAGTATATTGAAATATCAAAAAAAGTTTAGCATAC
This sequence comes from Enteromius fasciolatus, assembly GCA_032361145.1. Lineage (NCBI taxonomy): Eukaryota > Metazoa > Chordata > Actinopteri > Cypriniformes > Cyprinidae > Enteromius > Enteromius fasciolatus. The sequence continues at coordinate 9,611,807 of JAUMHR010000090.1, read as the reverse complement.
CACAAAGGAATATTCAAATATTACTTATAAATATGAATGTAGTTCCTTATCAACAGCTGGTATCACCAAAATGATATTATATAAAAAAAGAAGCAAATGTGCGTTTATTACACATTCATCTGTTCTAATGGCTGTTTGAGAAAAAATGTGTATTGTTGTTATTATTGCTTATAACTGGTATTTAACGTAACATCAGTAAAATGACGAGATATGAGAGTTATAATGCATTATAAATAAATCTAATCTATTGTTTGTTAAAGTGGATGAATAGTGTTTGTGTGTTATAAATTATCATACTCTTAAAAGCTATAACCACAAATATGTAAATATTATAACCAATTAAAATTGTTCTTTTGAATATTCATGAGATGATGCAAAATATTATAATATGCATTCTGTATTCATTATAATGCCTTATGAATACCATTATAATGTATTATAAATAAGGGCTTCAAATTGTTACCTTTTTTATTTTATTATTATTCTTTTATATATACCCGACTGCAGTTTGATTGAAATTCGAATGCACACAAAAAAATACCATTCCAGTCTTTCACATTTCACATGTGTTGCATGCAGATTTTTTTTTAATGCAATATCTGAGTGAAAATAGTTTCAACACCCAGCTCTTTTCATCACAGAAACACTCCACATTTCTGTCACCACATGGAGACCTGGAGAAGAAAAAAACTTTCGAATCTTTGTTAAACTTCTAATGCTAAATATTCCACAGAGGTAGAACTTGTCAGAAAACCCGACAGCTGTTTTCTTCAGCCGATGGGTTGTATGTCTAAAAGCTTACCAGCCAACTGGAGAGTAACTCCTTCTATTTACTCCCCCAAGCCAATATTTCCTCCTTCCGTGAGAGTGTGAGAAACTTGCTTTAAGATTGCAAGGTTGGATGCTCTTTGTGTAACGTATCGTGCTCATATTCATATATTATCAGTAAATATTGAAGAGCTTCTGACTGTAATACAAGCACTTAACCGGCTTTCGGAGTAATGTAAATAGCAACAGAACAGGTTTGTGCAGGTCAGGCAGACCTTTTGATGAAGGAAGGGCCGTGGATGAGGTGACGGAGAGATGGAGCGATCTCAAAATACACGGAGTATCAGCTTTGTTTTTTGGACTTTAATGAAGCTCTCCGTCTTTGCTCCTGCACGAAGGTCGCGGGGTCTTGGTATCTCGGCTGCTGCTCAGTGCTGTGAGCGCCGGTCCCTCGTGACTGACGGTCTCCCGTGAACGTCTGAAACACATCGCAGTTCTTCTGATTCGTGGCCCTCCGCACTGTCGTGGGCGAGCGGCCCCCTCAAAGTGTTAATTTGCTAACGTTCCTTCAGAGAAGGCGTCTTAATTAAGTTTGTAAGATTCATGCCTAATTTAGTGATTATGTGAGGGATGAATGAGCTAATGAATGCAACAGGAGCCTCGCGGCGATCTCCACCCGCCCGCATTATGTGTGACTTTTCTGCCTGTGAATTAATTGTTTGCACTTAACCTTGCACTCGTTTGTTTAAATGTTGGAAATCGACAGGGTGTTTTTAACAATATTTTTTGGAAGAGCTCGTCTCGCACGCTGCGGTTTGGTTTTTTTGTGTGTCTTGGCGTGAAATGAGAGGCGTGCTGAAATTAGACACTTCGTGTTCAATTAGCGTAGCAGTGTTGTTGAGGAGATACTACAGTAGGTACGCGCAGCGGATGTCGTGACTTTTTAGAGGTTCTGCAGGGGTCGATCAGAGGCAGCGACGTTTTTCAAACTTTTTCTTCACTGTTTGCTGTGGTGCTTGGTGCTTTGGCCTTCGAATGCAGAATGTGTATGTTTTAAGCCTTTATTAAGTGACTTTTAATCAAGCACAAAAATAAGCACTGAAAAGGTTTTCTTGAGTTTATTGCTCCAATGATGATCTGACGCTGTTGTGACTGAAAGGCCACTGAAAAGTAACTCTACATATACTCAGTTACTTGTTTAATGCTGAAAGAATCTTAAATAGTACTGTAAAGTGATTCATCACATCCACAAAGGTTTTTGTTTACACAATATATGTGTGTGTGTGTGTATACTGTATATATTAAATACACTGTAAAAAAAAAAAACCTGTAATATTTAATTTACGTTAATTACTGTAATTTCATTGACTGATATAATGTTAATATACCAACTTATTAAAGTACTGAAATCTGTTTTTACTTTTGAAATACGCTGATAACCACCAAATGCAGGTGGTGATGATGAACCAAAGCCCATCACAAGCAGCTTTTAAATATGAACATGTATAAAAGGAGCTCAGTGTCATTCACACAAACACTAAACACCATCATGGTGAGACTCATTAAACTGAAATATGAAATAAACATTCATTTAACAACATTACATGTAACATACAACCCTAATAAACATAACTGATAAGAAGAAACTAAGAAGCAGCATAAAATTAAAATACAATTTGAAATGCAATGCAGGGAATTCTGGGGATGTCCTGTATATTTCACAGGAATTTACCATTAACCATTTATCAGGTTTTTACCATGGCATTTTCACAGTTCTTTACTTTTACAGTGTGTACATGCATGTATTTGTAATTGTATATACATGATAAATACACACATATTTTGGGTAAACAAATACTTTTTATTTTGGTTGCCGTTAATTGTAATTAAATCACTTCCAAAATAAAAGTTTTTGTTCATAGGATATATATATGTGTGTGTGTGTGTGTGTACTGTGTATATTTATTATGTGTGTGTGTGTGTGTGTGTGTGTGTATATATATATATATACAGTACAGGCCAAAAGTTTCATTTAATGTGTTTTCTTTATTTTCATGAACATTTACATTGGTAGATTCTCACTGAAGGCATCAAAACTATGAATGAACACGTGGAGTTATGTACTTAACAAAAAAA
>JAUMHR010000090.1:9585818-9608803 GCA_032361145.1 Enteromius fasciolatus | reverse complement strand
CTTCAGTTCATAGAATGAGTAAAGGCAGGTGAGCGAATACTTTTGGTAATATAGTGTATATATATATATATATATATGGCAACCCCAAACTGAACATGACATTTAAAACATTATGGCATCGAAAAGACTGTATAACTCATAAAACATCCTGCTTTCTTCATCTGAGGTGCATTTCATCCCTGTTTTAAGCTTCTGAAGCCTCAGCACGATCAGTCGGTTATTCTGCTCTTTATCTGATGAACTCTTACTGTCGGCCTCCTCTCAGGGCTTTCTGCTCTTTCACTCTCTGATCTCCGGCAGGACCATCACCAACAATCTGCCCAGCGTTCCCCTGCCCAAGGTTCCCAACCTGCCTCTTAACCTCCCTCAGATGCCCAGCTTCTCAGCCCCTTCCTGGATGGGGCCGCTGTGTGACAGCACGTGTGTATGGGCCAGCTGGGCGCTATCACTGCTTACTGCCCTTCACATATGCTTATTATAGCCGCAAAACAAGCATTCAGCCTGTAAACCCAAATGCAAATATATTTTAATCACAGTAAAGAGATCTCAGATCTCTGAATCTCAGATTGCTATAATAAGCATTGACTTGTTAAATGTAATTAATTTAGCACAATGAAATTAGACTTCCAGTTTTAGTAGCCATAAAGTGCATCCTAGATTGCATGACTGTGTGAGTGTTATGATTTGTTTTGTCTGTCGGCTTGGTTTGGGAATCAAAAAGCAGTTTTTTTCTGAACTCTTTCCATTATGTAAAAAAAATACTTGTTCTTGTCAAAAATGTCTGTTCTTCTGCTAATGTTGATCCAATAAAGTGCTGCAGTGATGATGTATTTTTGTAGGCCAACCCATAAGTTAGCATCACCCTGGTTCCCCAGCCAAAAAAACAAACAAAAATCCATTGAGTTTTATATTACTGCAGAAAATAAGAAACACCAACAAAAATCTATGATCATTATCAGGATGATTTTCACAAATCAACACAGCTTTTAAATGTTGAAGCATAAAAATACAATCGGCAGTAAGCATTCATTTAGACGATAATATTAAGTCTCTTGTGAGAATCACATGAGAGTGATTTGTTTTAATCAATCTACCGACTTATTGAAATTGTTTTCCTAATTTAAACTGAAATATATATTTTTCTATCGTATTAAGTGTGTAAAAAATTGAGTTGATTTTTCATTTATAAGACATTGTGATTCTTCAAAAGTACAAAAGATTACTAACGATTCCCATTCCTGTTGCCGTCAGTATCGATCAGTGCTGGGTGGATTACTTACAAATTAAAGTATGTTATTGATTATAAATTCCATGTTAAAAATTGTAGTCAATAATGTCATCAAGATCGCTTATGTTAGATAATAACAACTTTTAGATTTCTTTTGACTTAACTTGTTAATAGATTTAAAGTGCCCCTATTATGGATTTTTGAAATGAGCTTCCATGCAGTGTGTAACACAGCGCTGTAAAATTTTAAATCTTAAAGTGTACCGTGCATAAAGTTATTGTCTCTTAAATGGTCGACTCGAAATCATTGAAACAAGTCGTTTTTGAAACGACTTGCACGGGTAGACCTGGGAAAACGTGGTTTTCGTGTGGGGTCTGAATGAAAATGCAGATTCATTCTTTGCCACTAGGTGCCGCTTCTGAAGCGGTAAAAGCTCACAAAGACTGCTTTTCATAAAATCGACCAATCACCAGAGAGGTTTGAGGAAAATTAATTGTTGTGCTAATCGTTAAATAAAGTAAATAAATGCATATAATAAAGAGTTTTTTTAACTAAACATGTATGTCAACTAGGGATGTAACGGTATTGTAAATACCGTCGTACAGCAATATCAAATTTTTCCGATAATACCGTGGTCGCATGACTTGATCAAACGATAGGTCTTATGAAAAAAGTTTGCTCAGTTTCATTGTTTGAATTATAAATATAATTATATATAAATTAGTTTGATTTAATGATTTAATAAATACCGTACCATGCCATTCATACCGAGGTATTACCGTACAGTGAAGTTTTGATACCTTTACATCCCTAATGTCAACCTATTATTTGGAAGTCCCAAAACCAAAATATGAACCTTTCATAACCCATAATAGAGGCGCTTTAAAATGGAGGGAAATATGACCAGTTACCCAACATCAGAGATGTAATCCGGATAACATTACTACCCAGCACTGGTAAACATCCTGTTTGTGATGTGATTTCTGGAAAACATTGGTGGTGTTGTTCATTTCAGTTCTTTTTGTGCCAAAGTGGCTCGGTAACTTACTGTTTGGGAGCTGCTGTGCTGTGTGGCTTTTTGTGTGATTCACTGGCTAAATTTAACACAGTTATGCGTTTGATTTTACAGCGGACAAGGAATTAATTTGCCAGACATTTTGTGAGTACCAGCGTCATGCTCGTGTTTGCCGTGTGTTTGGTGTTGTGTTTCTAGACCACGAATTCACAGAAACCTGTTTATAAGATGATTCACATGGACAGGAGAGTCTTCATAAACTCCATTTTTCTCCTACATGCGCAGGTATCGTCGGTTCAATCTGCGAGCGTTTAAACCCGCTGTGAGCATGCAATGATAAACGCCAACACTATTTTCTCTCATCCGTCAGGGGTTATCAGAGTAACTCTATACTACGCTGACCTCATACACCTTTATCCCAGCCCGAGGTGTAAACAGCTTCGCTCAACTCCTGACAGCTACGCGAGCCTAAATAACAGTGGAAAAGTTAAATTGCATTCGTCTCAATTAGCCTAAACAGTGTGAACTGCAAAAGCACACCAGCTTTCAGGCCTGAAACAGTGTCTGTAGTGGGAGTAGTCCTGTGGGTGTCTGTCAGAGGGGACTCTGTGGTTAGCTGCTTGTTAGATTCGGCGAGAACTTTATGTTCCCCCCCGGGAACAGGCGAGAAACTCGTCCATTTGTTCACCCGGCTCGCTCGCTCGGGCTCGAGGCGGAGGCGCGGACCCCCGAGGGGGCCCTTACGGACCGTACCGCCGCTAATTAATCGAGTGGGAGCTTGTGCTCGCCCCTTTTAATTGCACAGCGGACTTTGCCAAACGATTTATTTTCCCGGACCGCCACTTGTGAAGGTAACAGTCTTTTAACAGCACGCTGAACGAGTGGCCTTTTTTAGTTGCGCCGTGCTCGCGTTGCCATGTCTACTGCGGTTGACAAGGCAGCGTCGCTCCATCTGTCTGGATCTCTTGAGCCCATCAGAACCCAGCGGAGTCGCTCACAACATCAGAGGACATTGCTGTCGATCTTGGAACAAGCGTTCTTAGTTCAGTCAGGTGCAAGAGAAGCTGACTTTTATAGTAACTCTGTCGCTTGATTAGACATTTGACTGTGCATTTTGCAGTTTTGGAGGGATTTATGTCTTGGAAGGTGTTTTCACATTTGAGTCCTCGTTCTCTGAACCCTGAAGTGCATTTACATCAATTAATTTATAAGGCATTTGTATGCAAGTGAGAAAAATGCATAGGGGTTACCGTAATGTGAAAAATGCTATAATGACATGCAAGATCATTTCATCATAAAGACCAAAACATGAAGTAAATGGAAAAAGAACAGATCTGTCTTTGTCTCTGGCTATAAAATTGGAAAAAATATATATAATACCATTACTTGTATGTAATAATTTATTTATATGTATATGTAATGCATATTTGTATGAATAATAATAATAATATGAAGAATATATGAAATAATAATGTAATATATTAGTTTTATAAATATAATACTGCAATATAGAATATATTTAATATAAATAGTTACATTTAGATTAATAAATAGTATATAAGAATATAATATTAATATTCTTATATATAATTAATTATAATAATAGTAGAGGTAAACAATATTTCATATTATTATTATTATCAAATTGTAATCAAATAACATTTAATTTTTGTATTATTATATTTAGCATTTTTATTAATCATTAGGTGTGTGTGTATAATTTGTTGTTGTTGTTTTTAGGCCAAATTTTACACAATGAATTTTGTGATTATGTTTTACACTAATTGCAGCCATGTTAAATTAAACAATGCATCAAATCATTAGTCCATGGGCATTCACCCGGCATATATATGTTCATAGACATCAAGGACTGGGTCTGTTTTGCATGACAATGTCTGTTTAATTTTTTCATCTTTCTGGCTTTAAGATCAATCATGAGCTAACACGTCACTGTTTCTGTCCTCCTCAGTAACGGCTCGGCCACATCAGAAGATCTGTTCTGGAAACTGGATGCTCTCCAGATGTTCGTGATGGACCTGCACTGGCCAGAGCCGGAGTTTGCCAAACATCTGGAGCAGAGGCTCAAACTGATGGCTAGTGATATGATGGAGGCCTGTGTCAAAAGGTCAGCTGTTTAACAACTAATAATGGCATTTCTATTAAAGGCTTTGTGTTGCCAATTTCTCCATCTCTGATATCCAGGACCAAAGCTGCCTTTGACGCTAAAATGCAGAAGTCTTGCAAGTCGACTGATTTCCGCGTCCCCTTGTCTGTGTGCACAATGTTCAATGTTCTCATGGATGCCAAGAAGCAGTGCTCCAAGCTCTGTGTTCTTGACCAAGGCCAGGAGGTACGTCACAATCCTGTCAGGGTCTCTCTGAACAGACACATTCATCTTCATCTTCACCTTAGTAGATGTTTTTATGAGACTTACGGAGTTCATAAAATCATCTCGTCTCTGTTCAATTGACAGTTGGGAGGTGAAAACAAGATTAAGAACATTGAATTGCATGACTCTAATCAGTCATTTGAATAGCTGTAAAACTGGCAAAGATCCATTTATCAGTTTCTCCTTTTATACTCCAAACTTGCTTTTCAGTTGAACTAGCGCAGGTGTTATCAGTTGGTGTGAAGTGTTTTATGCTTCCTTTCAGTGGGCGATATTATTACCTCCTCTTCTTCTGCCTAGAGATAAGTCTCGACCAGAAAGTCCTTATGCTCCAGAGGCCTTGAACGAATCACAGCCAAAGGATTTTAGTAAAAATGTACATCTTTCAAAACATTGTTCTGTCAGCTTCTGACTGGAGAGCAAAAGATGTTCACAGCCAAATGATTTTTGTAAAAATTGATGTCTTTTAAAACATGGTTCAGTCAGCATCTGACTGGAGAGCAAAAGATGTTCAGATCGGCCTTAAAAGCTATAAATCATGAGTCACTTAAGGTCTGTTCACACTAAATCCAAATTGTTTTTTAATTTGTTGAAAAATATTAAATGGCTCAGTTCATTATGAGGTAAAAATGACAGCATTCAAAATGACAAGACATATAATGTCAGCGAAGAAAACAAAATTACAATTTGAATTCACTTCAGCTGTGTTCACACTAGAGACAAATACAATTTATTTTTTTTAATCCGGATTAAATGCTGTGGTTCAGTATGAGGGATGACATATATTGGACAGTTTATATTATTTTACATAGCTTTTATTTACCACGTAATGAGCAATTAAGAAAACAAAAGCATAGTTCGGAGTCATTTAAGTGGTGTTCACACTGAAGTCAAATCCAAACTGGTTTTTAAATCAAAATTAAATGTCGGAATTTGATACGAGGTAAAAATGAGAGTGATCAGGTGTAGTTATGGATATTAAACATTTTATATTATTTTCCAAATTGGCCATTCACACATTGTCGAAAATTTTTATCCAACCGCTGCAATCTAGGCTACAACTAGGTTTACTTTTGCTAGTTTACATCTGAGTTCAAGGTTTTTGTTTTGTATCCAGAATTAGTGATTCAGACCCGGAAGTGACAGTTTGCTATTTTTTTTCCTTAATAAATGACTGTAAATCTGATTTAATATTCTTTCTTTAGAAATGAGCAAGTTTGTTAGATTTTGTGCTGTTTGTTTATTACCTAGTTTAATTGTAGCTAATTAATGATCAAAATTATACTCAAGATGAGTTTTATTTATCTGTTGGCTGTCCGTTAACCAGCTCTGAGATAGTTTTCATTCAGATGTTTTTTTTCTTTTCTTTTGGTTGGTCGTCTTTCTTTGACCCATCCCTGCATGTCCTGCACGTTATTGCATGAACCCAAGGTTGAGCAGCAGTGGGTAAGTGTCCCCTAACCGCTTCCTATCCATTTGAGACCTCATAATAAAAATTCTGTTATCATTTACTCATGTCGTTCCAAAATGGTATGACTTTCTAACACAAAAGAAGTTATTTTGAAGAATTTTGGGAACAAAATGACATTGGCTCTCATTTTATGGACAAAGGCTCAAAAATTAATGGAATCTCTCGTAAACACACAAGTGTAATTTGAATTTGAAATGATTTTGTTTTAAAAAACGACACCCTCAAATTTGATCACTGCCATGCTTTTTTTCCTCCTTCATATTAGTGCGCATTTATATGTATGAAGGCTTCTGAAATAGAAGTAAACTATTTGTTTTTGCAGTTGAGATCTCTCTCTTTCTCTCTCTCTCTTCTGAATTGTGCAGTCTTAGTCAATACTATTCTTTTCCAGTCCTAACAAAGGTATTTCTGAACGCACAAGTGATTTTTTTTCACTGGGACTGAATTTTAATGGCCATCAATGCGTGTCGGCGTGTTTGTGAAAGACTTTATTTAAAAACAAAGAAAAGATTATTTTACCCGAGTTTGCCTGCCACTTTATTTGGAAATACAAGGTTACGCTTTATAAGCCGCCATCTCGCTGAAGAGACTCTGAAGTGGATGGCTACCAGATAACTGTTTTCAAAAGAAATTATCGTTCTTTTGGTTTTCACACACACGGCAAAGACCTCCCTATTTAATCGGTGCTAATGCGAAAAAAGAGCCCTCGCCGTTTAGCCGTATAAAAAGCAAACATGGAAGTGTTAATTGAGGTAAAAAGTCCTCAAGATTCTCCTATAATGTCATTTATGAAAAAACTGCCATTTTGCACGCAGGCAAAAAAAAGGGTGAAAAGAAAATTAGGGCTGCTGACAGTGACCTCTTAGCACCCTCAATTTGTCACCGATCTGCACACATTGTTGATTGAAATTTTTAATTTGGGTGTCCTTTATATTCGCCATGAATGGCCATTGTTGGCGGAGATGAACTCCTGCTTGCAGCGCATGCAGCAAAGGCATCTATTCAGCACGGCCAAATGGATGCTCGCTCTCTCTCTCTCTCACTCTCAGTTTCAAGCCCTCGCTTTCTCCTTCCTCTTCTCCCTCCTTTTTTCCACAAAATAGGTGAATAAGACTTATCAGACATGAAATGGCGGATTAATTGAATGTAGTGTGAGCCTTTGCTCGCCGCAGCTGGACGGGTTCTTTAGAAAAACACAAGGCTGCCCTAATTGTGGCCCGCACAAAAAGTATCCTTCAAATTCCTTTGCCCTAAACGAGAGCAGGAATGCCATTCACGGGCATAATGGGCCTAATAGCTGCTTAACTCAGCCCTATCACACAGGGAGGATTTTTCCCTCTGCCGAAATATGTCTTTGTTTAGCGTGTTGTTCTTTTAGGATGCGTGCCTTTCCCATCGCGCCTGTTGTATTTGTTGATGTTTCTCCTCCTCCTCTTGTCCTGCAGCAGCAGTACCACTCCAAAATCGATGTCCTGATCGATGAGGCCTTTAAGGAAATGATCTCCTCCTTGGTCTCAAAGGTACTCCCAACAGCCATTGTCTAGGCCTCTTCTGAGCCGCCACATTTCACAACATTGAGATTTGGCTTTTTCCCATTCTTTTCAGCTGGCCTTCACGGCGAGCCGGCGTTATATCTGCGAACGTTACTTTGTCCTAAATTGGTAATTGTTACTTGTGCTAAAGGCGTATGCGCCTGTCACGCAAACATGCTTCTTTGCTTTCACAGTTCGCAGCTGTTCTGGATGGGGTGTTGTCCAAACTCTCACGATACGACGAGGGAACATTCTTCTCCTCCATCCTGTCTTTCACGGTGAGTATTTTCACGTTCATCCCACCCACACACTCCCCTTTTTGGGATCTCATTTCGTACTGAGCGTTTAACAAGCCAAAGATATTCAGCAGGTATTTTATTGTTTTTTTTTAAGGTAAAAGCAGCGGCCAAATATGTGGACGTCCCAGTAAGTGTCATTTTGGATGTTTAAATGCGCATGATGGCGATAATTTTTTGCATGCCGCTTTGCATTTGTGTGTGTGTTTTATTATTTACTCAGGGAAACAGATTCTCTATTCAGCTTTGCCAAGCGTTTCCATCTTGCTTTGTTTTTAATATTTAAAAAGGCTTAATGTGTATTATTTCATCATTACTTAACACAATTATATGTTTTTTTATCGTTCGCCGTTCGTGGCCAACTGAAAGCAGGATTGGAGTGTCTATCAGAGCTGGCTGAGCAAGACTAATTAGCAACCCGATTGGCTTAAAATCAGTCTCACGATCTGCCACAGTGTTGACAATAGGCCGTCACAAGCAGAAAAAGATGCTAATGAATCACCAGGAACCAGGACTGTTCAGAGCGCAGACAGTGAGCAAGCAGAAAGAAACTAACACGGGGTGAGGGAAAGACTGAGTAATCACATGACCTCCTGATCTGAGACCACAGTATTACAGAAGGGCTTTCTGAATAAAAACATGAACAACAACTCATTCCAGTTAGTTCTGTGACTAGAGTTTGTGTTCATAAATAGAGTATGCCACCGTTCAAAAATCTGAAGTCGCTTCTAAAGGCTGCATTTCTTCGATCTAAAATATAGTTATATTAATATATATATATTTATTTTATTTCTTTTTTTTATATATATATATTAACAAATTAAAGAATAGAATGTTTGAAAAAACAGCATTAATTTAAAATAATTTTATAGAAATAGATAAAATAGAATTTTATATTACAATATAAATGTCACTTGTGCAAATGAATGCGTCCTTCCACGTATTAAATCCACATATTTAAAATAGACAATGAGTGGCTCAAAAAAATGTTTGAACATATAAGTCACAGTTAAAACTGTATAAATGTTATTTCATTAGATGATTAAAAACATATATATGAAAGCTTTTCTCAAAACTAGCTGTCTTTGCACACATCATTTTCCGTGCTGATATTCGGGGGAGTCTGTGGAATGAAATTTAAACATTTTAAAATGTTCAACAGGGCTGAGAGAACTACACTTTTTTTGGCAGATGAAAGCATTATCAAATTAGCCAAAATATTTAATATACAAACACACAAGGGCCGGGAATGTTTGGATTTCTGCAGATTTGGAACACCCGTTATTAACAGTTTTTCTGTGGCACTTTGTGAATGCGGAGTCCATGTGGGCATAAGTTTAATCAAAGAGTGATTTTAGTGGATGTACAGTGTGTGGTCAGTTTGCCTTTCACACATTTCACACAGGTGCTCTGTGAAGCAAGCACATGATCCACTAATATATGACCAAAAAGTGGGTTTGGACTTCATTTTGAACAGTTTATCTCACTGTTTTATCATTTCATTATTATTATAAAAATAATGATAACACATTATACTTGTTTTGATATTTTATCTAATGCAATAACATTCATTCATACAGTATTTAAGTGTGACTTACGTGTCTGAATGTTTTGTTGATTTTAAACAGTTTCTTATGTTTTGCAACTTAAACTTTAAAAAACTATAAAAAATAAAATAATATAATATAAAATATGCAAATATTAATATATTTCCATTATATAATTGTATGTTTGTGTGTTTATATATATATATGTATATACATAATAAATATACACAGTACACAAACGTATATAATGGAAATAAAACTTTTATTCTGGATGCTATTAATCACGATTAATAGTTTGACAGCGCTACTTTAAGTCATCTTTTGTTTTTTTATTTGTTTGTTTCTTTGGTTTATTAAGATTCTCAAATGATAACAATAACAAAATATTTTGTATTTATTGGTTTTTAGGCGCAACTTGAATAACCAAATACTTTTTTGGGCCACTGTAGAGGGCAAGCCGACAAGATTAAAAGCCATTGTGCACGTTTAAAAATATATACGACCTCACATTGTGCCAATCACATTAACACGCTGCCTCATTCATCCCTCAAAAAAAAAATTGGATCAGGTTCAATTTTTAGCATTTTCGCATCCATAGCATGCATTTTGATTGGAAAGGATGACGAATATGAAACAGCGAATGTGAAAATTTCTGACTCTATGTGCAAGGACCTTAAGAACAGAAAAGTCAGTCGAACCCTAAACATCCACACCCCATCGCTCCTTCCAAGCTCCCTGAGGTGTGCAGTGGGCGAACACCCCATCTCCCCCTCAAATTATAACATCACCTCCACCTTGCGCTTTTGTGCAGAAGGAACGCTGCTCCATGTAAGCCCCTTTCACAGCTCCCGCTGAAGCTGGAGAGGGAGGGAGGAACGTGGCTGTGGTCTGGCCTTTGGCACCGAACATTTCTGGGCTCTTGTCACGAAAGGTTAAGCTCCTCTGCTCCTTTGTGAAGGCTGCCATTCAAGCGCCGGGGCTTTCTGGCGAGACGCCCTCCCGATAGCGCTCTGTTAACACACCCGTTCGCACATTCACACCCACGGCTCGAATCTGCGCTCGCATTAGCGCTACCACAACAAAGTATTTACTCAAAACTTACACAAACGCACTTCACACGCTCTCTACTTGGACACCGCACACACACACACACACGCTCTCACACACCTGCACCTGGACAGTGAATGAGGCAGTGGCAGGAAGCCAGGCTAGCAGCTCTGTGTAATTACTGCGCATTTCGTCTCCCCTTCCCTTTCTCCTCTGTTTCCCATCTACGCCATTTATCCGCTCAGCTTAACCAGTCATTAACCTGGCCTTAATCGCACCGTCCCACACCTCTCCATTTATTCATTCACACTCGGCCCACACCCAAGCGCCATGGCATTGTCTGGCCTGACAGATCGGGCCTGTCCCTCAGTCCTCCGGTTGGATTTCGTAAGAGAAGATCGTGTTTTGGTGTGCTTATCAGTCCATCACAGGCTTTGTCGTCCTGTCAGAGACATTGAAGGAAGGGCGTTGGGTTAAAAAGACCATGCTTCCAACCAAGAGCCTTTTTAGGGGTCGCAGGTGACTGCCATGATAAGTCAGAGATACTATTTCTGCACAGGAAGTGGCAGTTTTCTTCCTTCCTTGATGATATAATATATGTCTGTGAAGACCTCTGAAGACCTCTCACTCAACACGATATGAAGTCCTCTTGAGATCCCAGTCGTACTTGATCAGCTGCTGTGCGTCTGGATATTGTCCGACTGTGGATGTGGTCAGGAGGTTATACTGAGTGCTGTTGTCCGGTATTTGGGGAATTGCTAACTATAATTAGTGATGTTACTATGTAACTTGCGTTAGTAGCGTGACAAGTTTGCCGTTTTCAAAACGACACAGCTTTTCTAGGAACAGTTGCATGTGCGCCTTTACAGCCAAGCCATGGGATAGTTCAAAACTAGATCGAATCTCTCATTTGAGTCCTTGTACAGAAGACCATTCACTGCTATTTCACAACTTACTTGACTGCTTGAATGTTTTCTGATTTTATTTACATGTTTGATTGTGTTTTTTATTTTGTAAGAAATAAATCTGGTATGTATCAAATGATATATTCATTGCCAATCAGGTACGACTTTTTTTAAGGTTTTTTTTTTTTTTTTAAATGAGTCTCTTATATTCACTAAGGCTGCATTGAAAAAAAACTAATATTGTGATATATTACTACAATTTCAAATAACTCTTTACTATTTTAATATATTTTGAAATGTGATTTATTCCTGTGATGGCAAAACTGAATTTTCAGTGGTCATTACTCCCGTCTTCAGGTGATCCTTTAGAAATCATTCTAATATCTATAATGCTCAAAAAGCGACACCTAGCGGCACAGAGTGAATTAGCATTTTCATTCAGACCAAGTACATTAGGCGAGCAGTATGCAAATGTTTCATGTTGACATCAACATGTAACGACTTGAGATTCATTATAAAATCCTCTTGTTTCAGTGATTCAGTGTTGACTCTTTCTTTTGAGACAATAACTATATGTACGGTAACCTGGGCCCGCCCATACTTCCTTTGACGCTACATTCTTTTCGCGAGCAAAGTTAGTCTGGCCAAGCTGTCGTTTTAGAGCATTTCAGTTCCCAAAAAAAGGAACCAATGAGAAACGAGCAGAAAAACATTTGCTTCTTAACTGGGCATTTTAGTGGAAACAATGTTACATTTTTCAGGATTCTTTGGTGGGAAAAGCAATTTTTTAGATAAATTTTGAGTAGTTTGTTGTTTGGAAAACCAGAGCTTCAGCACACTGGTACTGTCACAGCGTTGCACATATGACCAAGACAAACTCACAGAAAGAGAGGCCTGACAAGAACAGGTTGATGCTCGGTGTCTCTTTGCTCTCTAATAAAAGGGGGGTTTTCCAGCATTCAAGCCCTCAAGCTATGTCAGCCCCTGAGTCATGGGTGGGAGACGTGTCACAGCAATTACAGCACTATTAGGACATTTTTTCCCCTGTTTTAACAGCCCCAGTGTGAATAGAAATGTTTTTCCACAGGTAAAAGGATTGCTTTTAACAGGGTATAAGTGTCGAGAGTGCTTTTTGGTATTTTTTATATTTATTATTTACAAGTTTACGTGTGATTTTTATTTTTATGTAAGCATTTTCTCAAACATCCTTCAGCAGGCGGAGATAGTGGTGGTGACTGTCAGTGTTTTGGTTGTTTTTTTTCTTCCTATTGCATTAGTTCACCTTGGCATTAAAAATAAATTTAAGGTGTACTAAGTCTTTCATTTATTTGATGTGACTGTCTGATACTGCTGCGCAAACGTAATAATAACACATGAATGCAGCATTATATAAAAGCTAGGAATTTTACTTGACAATGTTACTGAGGAAATACCAGCTAGTATTTATTAATAATAATAGTCACATAACTTTTTATGTTTTTTTCTCACCCCATGGAGAATTTAAACAACTTTTACAAAAAAAACTGTACATTGCTTAAGGTGTAAAATGTTTATTTTTGAAGCGATTAATCACTTACTTAATGAATGTGACAGCACTGCTTTGCTTAAAAAATGAAAGACTCAAACTGAATGAATCTTATGACCAAACTGATTTTGAATCCGTCACTCTCCACAGAAGCCTGGTATGGATCTAGCAGACACCTACATCACCTTTGTACGACAGAACCAGGATATTCTACGTGACCGTGTGAATGACGAGATGTACATAGAGAAAATCTTTGATGTAAGTTCCTGCCAGTCAATGAACACACCAAAAAATAAGCTTCAGTTTTGCTCCACTGCTTTCAAACACCGTAGCCGTTTCATAACTAGTCTACAGATCAATGCAAAGCCAGCAGAGTTACTCTGAGCAAGTGTCATTTGTGCCACTGCATGCGAATGAACATCAATCTATTCCCGCTTTTAATCTGTCTCTGTTCTTTTCCAACCGCGTTCCCACCACATTACCACATCAGCTGTGGGTATTGTAAAGCCGAGGCCGAGGGAGGTGAGAAGGGGTGTGGAAAGTTTTTGTAGGAAGAGGCATCGGGCCTCACCAAGAGCACTCATCAGCCCACTGTGACCACTTCCAGTGCCTGAGCACTCACCCGGGGCTCCTGTTGACCTGTTTGCTCTCAAACAACATCTAGAGAGAGAGGAAGAAGGCGCAAACGCATACGTCTCGCTTCTTAATTTTGTTTAGAACACACTGCTCATCCTTCAGAGCCGCTTCCAGAGACAGCAGATCTATAGAACGCCACAAACACTTCATCAGGGGATGTACACAACCCTCCCTCCCCTGTAAATCCTGAGCAGATTGCCTTCGCAAACTTTCTATTCCGAGCCAGATTGGAGAGAAGCAGTGTTTGATGTCTTCTCTTGATTTATTAGACCTTTGCCGAGGCCGCCGATGGAGACAGGCAGGCGGGATAGAGGTGCCCTGCACACCAGAAGCCCCTAATGTGTGTCACATGCTCACAGGCATGCACCGAGAGCAAGCCGAGAGAAGGGTCGCCGTGTGTCACCGCAGAAACTTCCTCATCAAGCAGCTTCGAAGCCGTCTGTTTCGAAACATTTAATCTAATACGCATCTCTGGATGGCTAAAAGTTTGGGGCATGAATATTTTTGAGCGCTTCTTCTTAAGTACGAGAGGCTGTACCATTCAGTGCTGTGTTGCGAAGGCGCTCAAGGAAATAAGGAAATCAGTCGCCGCATGCCCTTGCAGGCTGCGGTGTGTTTGTCCGGGGCGCTAAATCACTGTGATTAGCGGAGCGAAGAGGTTTGCACGGCGAGGGGCTGCGGCCCTCAGCCTGGTCACAGGTGCGGAGGCCGCCCTCCCCGCCTCCCTAATGAACCAGAGAAGTGGACACTTAAGCGTGTGATTTACCGACGGAGATTCGCCTGATATGAAGAAATGCGTTGCCATTCTTTCACCTCTAACAATTAGGGCACAGTCATCTGTTTCCCAACCAGCCTAAGTGCTTCAATTAAGTGGCATCTCATCTTTCCGTTTTGCCTGCTTTTTTGTTAACGACAGGAGCGGACTTTGCTGATTATTGGTGTGCTGTTTGGATTCATTTACGCTCCCGTTGCAAATTTGCGAGCCTGATGTTAAATTGCATGGGAAGCTCAATGAAAACAGTCCTAAGTGATGCATTTCGCCAGTAAACACGATGGTCTTATACGAAGCTTGGGCGTGAATCGTCTTCCGAACGCTTGTACAATTTCGGCCTTTTGTCAACGTGAGCTAATCATTTCCAAAATGAAATCACCGGGCTGAATGCAAGCACAAGCTGGTGTCAAAGGTTCTCCTGCTAAACTGATTCACGGTCTGATCGCTGCTTATTAAAGAACCGGCTTCTTTCATAGAAAAGTCTGGTAATTATATAAGGTGTCCTCGCATAAAGTAAAACGCGAACTGAAGGTGTTCGGCATGCAAGACGACCCCTATATACACAGATTTGAGTGTTAGCCCTGTAATTAGTAGGTTCGGTATCTTTAAGATGGTTATTATGTGCAAACGCGACCTCAAATGATACTTGGGGCACGGGAAGATGCTTATAAGTTCAGTAATGAGAAATTAAGTAATGACTCTTAATGAATATTTCATACATTTAATAGGTAATGCACAGGTTCTTGGTGGCTCTTTGGTAAAAGAGCTTGAGGTGTAATAAATGTATTTTTCGAGGGCCGCCAAATGCAGAGCTGGATGTAAATTTTCAAGGCATAATTGAAAGAGAAAAACGCACATAAAGGGAACTTTTTCCTTCACTCCCGGTGTAGGTCACATGTTTTTATTCACTTAAAGTACTGAGGTTTTAGATTTAGATTTTTTTTGCATAACATCTATGTCCTCTTCAAGGTTTATCTCTCTCTTTCTCACATGCACAGCAATGGTACAACTCTTTGATGAAGGCGGTGTGCGCCTGGCTGACGGACAGACTCGACCAGCAGCTGCATGTTTACCAACTCAAAACTCTCATCAAGATTGTCAAGGTAAAAAAAAAAGAATACACCGTGAACAAGTTTTTGTTGGAAACTCTGTCGATGCTAATTGACCATGACAAGAGTGTCAAGTTCAGCTTGGCTGCACAACGAATTCCATTACCATGAGAATGAGAGATTAATTAGTGCACGAGTGTCGTTTCAGGCGAGTCTTAATGCACAAAAGTCAAAAAGTAAAATCGACCTGTCCTTAAACTGTCTCATTGTTCTCCCTGCTTGCTTTGGTTCTTTATTTTCTGTCGTACAGAAGTCGTACCGTGACTTCAGGCTGCAGGGTGTGTTGGACGGCACGTTGAACAACAAGAGCTACGAGACTGTTTACAACCGGCTCACTATCGAGGAAGCCACAGCAGCCGTGTCGGCCGCGGACGGCCTGCAGGGCATTACCATGAGGGACAGCGATGAAGAGGAGGGTTAACGTCCCACCTACTGGACGGTCATAAACTTGATACGAAGAGGTCGGATTCCAGCTCTCCTGATTGGAGCTCACGCTTCATGCTCCCCAGCCAGTGCTACACTGCCCTCCCGTCTAAGCCGATGTCACCATGCTTGTATAAAACTCTCATTGGCCACTTACAGACAGCTAAAGTATCTCTGTCGTTCTGTATTTGATGTGCAGTGATACGGTGGCTCATCACAAGGCAAGCTCGGGAAGCACTTGTAGGCACAAATTCACTCACAAAGTACCAGCCGATGATTTGTAAGTCTATCGTAGACACGGTGTACCGGAGTGAAAACTAGAAATACAGAGCGTGAGGGAAGTAGTGTCTGCTTATGTGCTGTTTTTTTGTTTTCTCTCTTTCTTTTCTTTTTTTTGCATCAGCTTCGGATCCTCAGGCCAAAGCTCCAGATATGGTGGATGAAACGCTAGCTGTTCACTGTTTAGTCGA
This sequence comes from Enteromius fasciolatus, assembly GCA_032361145.1. Classification (NCBI taxonomy): domain Eukaryota; kingdom Metazoa; phylum Chordata; class Actinopteri; order Cypriniformes; family Cyprinidae; genus Enteromius; species Enteromius fasciolatus. Next base: position 9,592,438 of record JAUMHR010000090.1, on the reverse strand, counting down.
CGAAATCGTGATAACGCTCCACTCAATAGCTATGAATTCACATTCAGATTCTTCTGTAGAAGTGTGTCATGTAGAGTATGCTGTCGATGTCCAACTATGTTTCAGATGAAAGAAAATGTCAGTGGATTTTAACAAGAGCTGTATATTTCTATTGTCTTTGTGCACCTGAGATTGCCCAGGTGTCTTTGAATGTTACAATTAAAGTGTTTTTAATGTCACTTCTCTGGTCTTTTCTTTGTTTTGCATGAAATTATATGACACACATGAGGGCTGAGTAGTCTATAAATAAAAATCTCTATAAAGCATCGCTTTAAATGGCCTTTATCTTTATTGTCCATGGTATTAAACAAACCATTAAAAAACAAATTGAATTCTATTCCTAGCAACACATCACTAGAACAGCTTACCACACAACTCCATTATTTCTATACGTCTAAACTAAATAAGACTTGGGTCACGGTAGTAGTACGAGTAGAATTATTTTTTAAATTCTAATTTTGCTAAATAAGACGTTGAATAAAATATAAAAATAGACTTACCAATGAAATATTACATTTAACAAATACAACTTCCATTTGCTGTCTGTCTGATACACAATACGTTTTAGTTAAACAGCAAATGATTTCAGCTATCTATAATAATTCGATTCCTCCTTCTAGTCTGGAGACCTTGACGAGATAGTCTACCATTATTAGTTTTACCCTAAATATGAGATTAAAAAATGTCTTAAGTATTAAAAATAAATCGCTACTGTGAGGATATTTCTATCATCGAATCATGCCATGAGCTATATTTCTTACTGAAATGCATCGAAAATAGACTACGGAAACTTAACGAGTCATATCAGATAGGCTAACTAATAATTGCACTGTGAATAGAAATGAAACTGTCAAATTCGCCAAATCTCATTTTATCGCTCGATTGAGCGTATTTTATATATTGAATGCGTGCGCCAAGAAACAATCATGACATTCTTGAAATAGCCTATAAACATTAAGCAAAACGAAACAAATATTAAGATGCATTTGTGCCGTGATATCATCACAGATGTTTTTTTTTCCGTTTTGCCTTCGCCCAGTTTAAGAAATCTGAGGAGCAGCATATGACAACAGCGAGGCGACTGCTTATTAAGTGAAAAAGCTCCAAATTGCAGGTTATTCGACACCCATCTGCTTCCAATTGAACAGCAGTCAAAATTAGCAATGTTCTAAAGTCGCCCTGAAAACACAAACATTATCATTTTAGCGCATTTATCTTAATGCTGAGCGCCAATAGCCTTCTTTAAATAAAAAACGATAGGGTGTTACAAAGTACGTAGACTAGATTTGAGAATAAACAACACACATACACCTATTTTAAAGCCACGATATGTCATCGACGCGCTCGTTTTTCCATACAGGTTACCTTTTAAACAGAATAATCCTTCACGAAAAAATGTCTTCGCATCGAATCAGTGTCAATTGTATTTCACACCGAGCTGCCACTTTTCATTTCAGCTTTTGCTCGCGGACTGACTGCAACGCGCGCGACTCTCTCTCACTCTCTCAGCTCCTTGGAGGCGTTTTGCTGTTAATACCTCTCGTTTGGCGCACAATTCACAGATGAATGTCCTCACGAGTTTGCGTTTGGAAACGAAGGTCGTCTCATGCGAAATATAGCTTTTCGTAATCTTTTTAGGCGCGTGAGGTGGCGCGTGATAGTCACTAATGAGACGCGAAAGCATAACAAATAATTATTTGACTATATTTCACATTAAATTGTATTTAGACATAATAGGGGGGGAAATCTGTGAATTTTTTGTGAGCTAAATTAGATAAGAGGTGCTGCTGGAATCCACCGCTTAAACACTATGGAGACTGAAGTGTTGTAACAAGGGGTGAGCTGTAACACCAACAGTTTAACCAATTAAAATTAACTGCAGGGGTAAAATTACGATCATATGTGACCAACAGCCCCCCGAGGTGACATTATAAGACAAGACTTAGTATTTCAACAAAAAAAAAAGAAGAAATGAACAGGGCAATATGTAATTTGCCTGCATGTGGATTTAAAACATGCATAGGCTAGTTTACTTTTGTGTTTTTAAAGTTACATGCATTTGTTTCGATTTTTTATTTGCTGTTTCGAAGTAAAATATGTCGTATATTTTAAAAATTATGTAAAAATTGTATTTAAAATTTACCAAGCACATGTTATTATTACTATATTTCCGTGCACGAAATGTTCATCTTTTTTTCCCTGGTAGTTTTAGTTTGTAACAACAGTTTAGGGGGGGAAAGTATATTTGTAGCAGATAAATAGGTTATTCAATTTAACTGAAGTATTCAATTGGATATAATTTTTTACGATATTGCAAATTGCTGAAAATCAGCTTTATATAAAATGTATGTTTATATTTTAAAGCTTCTCTGTGATGTTTAGTTGTAGCTTATCCTGTCAAGTTGTCTAATTGGCAGAAATGTAAAGAAAAGGCAAAATTCTTAAGAGACGTTTAAATTGAAAAACACAGTTACAACCGTTTAAACAAAACCTATAAGTCCGAATATCGTTCATTCAGAGTTTATTCTTAATTTGTGAACGCTTTCCTTCAGACAAAATGTTTCACTCGTGACTCTAAATAAAGTTTTATATAAAATCTCGTTCCACTCCGACGAAAAAAAAAAAAACGAGTGAGAATGCGGTTTCAAATCAGGTAATAAAGGAGTTTTCATATGTCATATGTTGACAAACATGATGCATGCGCGCGAGGTGCAATGATGTCACAGCGAGGCGCGAGAGGACCGGAGATTCGCCCAGCGCTTTACAGTGCTAATAAAGAGCACCTTCTTGAGTTAGTCACCCACAGCAGTGTGTAGGACAAGTGCAGGGAGAGAGAGAGGGGGGGAAAGCCGCTGTAGTGATTGATATAACTAAATCGAGCATCTGGGTTGCTTTACGCGTCTTTGACGTGCGCGCGTGGTGAGCCCTGAGTTGCGCTATTGACAAAACACTCTTTATTGAGCAATCCAGAGCGGACATAAGTGCTGATTGTCCGCAATTGACAAGCAGCGGAGCAGCCAGGGGGCCTTGGCGCTTGATGATGTCTTTTCTTGCGGGTCACTGAGAGGAATCAAACTTATCTACAAAAGGAGGACACAGGTACAGGTGCTGCGCTCAAGTCATGGACGGCGCGCTGTACCACTCAGCGGGAATATTCGGCGCCCCTTCGGCTTCGACGGGAGCAAGCATGATGGCGAGCTCCAAACCACTCGCTTTTTCGATCGAAAGGATTATGGCCAGGACGCCCGAGCCAAAGTCGATACCGTTTCCGAACTTGCTCCACGCTCCCGCGGGGAAAGCGGAGCCCAAGCAGTCTCCCGCGCCGCTGCACTGCATGATCCCCCTCATGCCGCTCGCCTGCGAGCCGCCTCATAAACTTCACGTCAATGGATTAGACCACCCTGACGCGTTTTCCTACAACGCGAGCGAGCTGCTGAGCATCGGCTTGAATTACAAGAACGAGCAGCCAGACGCGACGCCGTCGGCCATAGGACAGTACAAACTCTTTCGGCCGCGCGTCGTCAACCAGGCGTCCTTCCACGCCATGGGCGCCGCCGTCTGTTACCTGAACTGCGGGGAAAGTTCGTGCGCGCCTCACGCGGGTCTGGTGAACCTGCACCCCATGGCGTCGTACCTTCTCAACGCGCCGCTGCACGCGCGCCAGAAGAGCCTGTTCTCCTCGGAGAAGAGCAAACCGGACAGGTGTGCTCCTCCCGGCGCGTCTTTTAAGGAGCTTTCTCACTCTCACCTGCACCATTACATGAAGGAGAGCGCGCACATCTTGTCCGAGAAGCTGTTCAAGAACTCCGCGGCCAAATTAAACGGCGCCTCTCCTCAAACCAAACCAAAGGTGTTCACCTGTGAAGTTTGCGGCAAGGTGAGACGAATGACATCTATCTTCTGTTTTAGCACCGATTGCATCCTGCACTTTTTTTAACCCGATTTGCAATTTTCAGGTGTTCAACGCGCACTATAATTTAACGCGTCACATGCCGGTTCACACGGGCGCGAGACCGTTCGTCTGCAAAGTCTGCGGCAAAGGATTCAGACAAGCGAGCACTCTGTGTCGCCATAAAATCATCCACACTCAGGTAATCGGGATTTTACAAAAAATTCTAGAAATCATATTCCAGCTGCTGGTGTAATATCTCATCTCTGTTTATTAACATACACGTAAAAGCTGTGTAGAAACAATTTTAGTTTGCTGACAAATCTGTAAAAAAAAAAAAAAGACACGGGAAGTAGAACATTAAATTAAAATGTGAAATTTCGAAGCAGAAAAAATGAAATTGTAAAACGTATTCTACTAATATTTTATTTACATCTTTGAAAAATATTTTTTACAGCGAAGAAGCTACTTTTTTATTATACAGCCCAATAAACGCATTCATTGTGCTTATTTGTTTTAATACAAAGAAAATTATAATTCAAAATAAACTATTTTCAAGTATAGACCTAAAAAATAGAATAACATCATGGAATAAAAGCAAGCTTGTGTATTTTCTTTGTATTTAAAAAAAAAAGTATTTCTTAAGAAGTTTTTGAATTTGTATTCAGATAATGGTTTCAGTTTTAAAAAGGTCAAAATAATGATATAATTAAAAAATAAAAAAATGTAGGCCTTATAATAATAATAATAATTTCGTTAAAAATATATTTAATCTCAGTATTCCGTTTATTTACAGCTTTATCTTCATTGTGTGTGATAACGTGTCTTCTCCATTTGTTTGCAGGAAAAACCGCATAAATGCAACCAATGTGGCAAAGCTTTCAACCGAAGTTCAACTCTCAACACTCACACACGAATCCACGCGGGGTACAAACCCTTCATTTGTGAATTCTGCGGCAAAGGATTTCATCAGAAAGGTAGCTGTTCTAGAAGGGATTTGATATTTTGCATTCATCGTGTAAATTGCACAAACAGCAATAGATAGACAGATAGACAGACAGATAGATGATATTATTTTTGTGACATGTTTTTGAGATTAGCTTCTAACATTTTTTTGATTATTATTTCAAGGAAACTACAAAAACCACAAACTGACCCACAGCGGAGAAAAACAGTTCAAGTGCAATATCTGCAACAAAGCCTTCCACCAGGTGTACAACCTCACATTTCACATGCACACGCACAACGACAAGAAGCCTTTCACCTGTCCGACATGCGGCAAGGGTTTCTGCAGGAACTTTGATCTTAAGAAACACATTAGGAAGCTGCACGACATTTCCCCAGGACCCCGCTCTCCACCGACCCCCACTGCGAGCCTGGAGGCGCAGTAAAGCTCCTCTGCGTCCCGGGGAAGAGAACAAAATCCAATCGCGCATGCAACGTTTTATTTTTTGAAATGTATTTTTAATATTATTTGTATCGTTTTGAGCGACCGTCATCTTTGTTGAAGCTCGTCTGTGAATGGTAGATTATGACATGATTCTTTTTACTCTCAGGGTATAACGACAGTCTTATTTATTTGAAACTGTACTGTTGTCATTAACTTAAAGAGAGTAATCGAAGCCCGTATAATTCTCGTGACCGCTGTGTACTTTAAACCCCATTTTATATGTTTATTATTTATACAGTTATGTGTATTAGCTATACTGTTTGCCAACTGTAAACGTTTCGTTCAATCAATGTGAATATATATGCAAGGTTTGTTGTAAATTTCCAATGACATCTGATCGGTCAAAAAGATTATAAAACATATGATAAAGGGGGTAGGGAATCAAAATAAATAAAACATATCTTATGCTATATATATTTTTTTTCTTTGTGAATACAAGCAGGCTGCGTTTTTAAGACGCTTGTTATAAAAAGATTCTTGGGAATGGCTTAATATGTCATATTCTTTCTTGTCGAGCAATAGGGTCTATGCAGTGATGGTTATTTTATATTTCAGTTTAACTAAATAACATGTAAATGCCATGATCGCTATCATAATTCTAGTGCGCTTTACTGGCACTAATAGAATTGCAGAATTCAACAGGCAACTGTGCGCACTTTATGAAGAGAAAAGGCCCCCTCTGGTGGACGAAACTAAAAAGGGAAATATATTTAACAGTAGGGTACTATACAGCATCTATAACCGGTAGATTTATATTTTATGTAGCTATGGAAAAAAGACCACTACAATCAAAATTATATTAAACTGGCTGCCAAAAATCTGGCAAAGCTTAGCTGCAATTGGTCAGATTTAAAAAGGTTGCTTAGGCTATACAATTATTTTATATTTAATATATTAATATGTTTAAAAAGAGCTCGTATTAGTGGTTTATATTGGGATTTATTGGAACATAGATGCATTGGATGTGATGAATTCACAACATAGATGTGAACTGGTTTAAATCGTTAATGGCCTGAATAGTTGGTTGAAATTTTTATTTAATAAATAACATTGTAATGGGGTGGGGCCATAAACTACTTCAGCACCACAAAACTGAACAGCTCCCAAAATTATATTATCTTAATATTCTCTAAACGCTTAAAAAGAAATCACTGTTATCCCAATTCAACCTTTGAACATTTTTTGCAACTTAAAATGTTAGTTTCTATTATTCTATTATTGCTATTACTTTTTTTATTTATA
>JAUMHR010000090.1:9567864-9585718 GCA_032361145.1 Enteromius fasciolatus | reverse complement strand
TAGGCTCGGTGTATATTCTGATTCTCGTTCACAGCCGACAGAAAACGACTGTAAAAATTGTATTTACACCGAACAAAGGGCTAAAACTTGAAGAATATTGTGGTGAAACTGATTTGTTGGTCTTTGGCCAAGCTGGTTTCTGTTCGGCGATATGATCTCCAAGCCTGGCCAGTTTAAAAATAACCCAAATCTCTGTAAAAACGTTAGTGTGGTTTTGCTTCTTATTTCCCCCAGGAACTTTAAATATGTTTAACGCGAATAGACTGTTTTAGATTTAATAACATTGCAAAATGTTTTTGTGAGCAAAGCTCTTTGGTATTTTGTACGAGCGCGCGAAGGGGGCGGGGCCTGATTCCGTACGCTGCTCGGTCATAAAGCTGCGACGCGACGTCAAGGGCACGCGAGGAGGCAGATCCGCGTTCTGTGTCGGGATTGGTGGGAACTAATCCAGGGCTCAGATTACTTCACTGAAGCGGAGACGCATTCCAGGCAGAAACAAATATTTGTGCTGTAATCTATACCTCATGGATAGGTCTGGTTAGCGCCACATTATTTGCCCGAAGTCTTGAGACAGGTCAATCCCGTGGCGTTATTCTTCCGTCATTAACGTTTACGCGACACATTCACTCATAAGAGCTGCGGCGGCAGTTTATATATAAACCTCCTGTGCATTTCACACTGCGTTAATGTGATTATTCAGCCGGTGCCACGTTGTAGGTGCTAGGAAACTGCTTAAATCTAAAGGTACAGGTATGTATCAGAAAAACTCGGCATGCAGTCAGTCACTTGTTGCTTTTAAACAGCTGGAAGTCAACCCTACAGAGCTGTTTCTCAGTAACTGAGAGGTTTTGAGGCAAATGTCTACGTGTATGTTTCTCACAGTGGTTTTCAATGTTGGTTTCAAACTAAATGACCTTTTTAGCTGAAAGGTTCATGGTGTTTTTCATAAATATCACGTTGGGGTATTTTATCACATAGGAATTATGTTTTAGTGTCATTAAATCGTTTTATGTTATATCAATAGCTACTAATTTGCTTAAAATAACTATATTTTTAATAACGTAGTTTAAATGCATATGTTTTGGATATATACCATATAATAGTATTCTTTTCAAAGTAAACTTCCACTGTGACAACATACCCCGTTGGCTAATAACAGTGGACATGTTCAGTCGCTGCTTTTTATTTAATTGTTCGTTTTTAGACTTACTGATTCTAAAAAGGTCCTCCCTGTGAGAAATATTTACTCAAGTAAAAAGTTTAACAACTAACTCTGGGTTTATGTACATGCATGTTCTGTAGTACAGTAGTACTAACATTAAAATGATTCATTGTTTTACCAACAGCTTGGTGTGCAATGCATTACATTATTTTTTTCCTAAAGAGTGCAAACCACATTCCAGGTGCTGTCAGTTTACTACAGCTTTTATGCGATCGTGTGACATATGTTACTCTTTGAACTGAAGTTTTAAAGGAGCACAATTACAGCGTATGCATTTGTTGTTGATGATTAAACAGCAAAATGTGAATAAAAGCTAAATTGTTGAACTGATTTTTATTTAATCTGTTTTATAATTAAAGATGTATATCTCAGATAGTAAGATGTTTATTTACATTAACATTTATTTATTTATTTTCAATTAATATTTTAAGCAATTTAAAAAGCAATGTGTCTTGACTTCAAATGCAATCCTCTCCTTTGCAAACCGTAGACTGGGATTCTGGGATCTCTTTTCTGTACTTCTATCGCTCTCAGCACTCCTCAAGTGTGATTTTCAGATGTGTGTAGTTGTTGTAACCTGTGTGTTTTGGACGCAGTCATGCTGCGTCTCGTGAGGAGCCAGGGCCGAGGCTTTAGGGTCTGTTTATGCTGTCAGCTGAGGTTCCAGCATCACCATCATCATCACCAGCAGAATCACAAGAGCGTCATAGCCATCCGCCGTGAGGATGTAAACGTGTGGGAGAGACGTGCTCCTCTGGCCCCACGACACGTCAGGGAGATCACAGCAGCTGGGCATAAGGTGCTCGTCCAGCCCTCCAACAGACGGGCCATCCACGACAGAGTGAGTCAATCAATTATTTTCTGTATATGGAGTAGTTAGCAGTGTTTATTTTTGTATTGTCTGTTATTAGTTGTTGGTGGGATGCTTTAAAGGGGACTTTACACACTGTTAACTCATGTTAGTCTTGAGTACCTATAGAGTAGTATTGCAACTTTCCTTGACAAGAGTGTATTTGTTTCAGAATTCATTTAGTAAAAACTTCAGCCATGATTAGCATGAGAATCCTGCACTTTAACTGTTTAAATAGCTCCGAGTGCAGCAGAATCCCTTTAAATTGATTAAAACTGGAAGAACAAATGCTGTTCCTGTGAACGTTCTATTTAAGAATCCTACAAAATGTCAAAATTAAATTTCTGAAAAAATTAAGCAACTGTTTTCAACATAATAATAAATGTTATTTATAATAATAAATGTAATAATAAACATTATATATATATAATATATTAAAATACACACACATGTATACATTTAAGAAAAATGTTGTTTATATATAAAATATTTTTATATATGATATAATTCATATGATAATATGATATACATGTAAATAAAAAAAAAATAAGCTGTGTGTGTCTTTATATATTTAGAATAAATATACACAGAACACGCATGTATATTATGTAAACGGAAACTTTTATTTTGGATAAATTAATCATTTGACAGCACTAACAATATACATATTTTAATTTTATATAATTTGTATAATGTCGTATAATATATCTTTTAGTTCTTCGGTGTTGTTGTGAATATATATGCATATGTAAATCATATTTTATTTTTCATTGTCAGTGTCACAATTCATCAAATGAATGCATTGATATGTGTTGCTTATTTAATAAACTAAATGATGCAATTAAATGATTTATAGATAAATACAAATGGTAAACTAAAATGTAATCAGTAGTCAAAGGGAGTTGCAAATACTCCCTATCTGCTTTTTCTTTCTTTGTTCTCTTACTTTTTAGGGCTCTTAATGTGATATTTCTGGTATTTGCATGAATGAAAATCTTATCCGATTGAGTAGAATTCTGAATACTGTTTCTGTTTTCAGTACTATGAAAAAGCAGGCGCTATTATCCAGGAGGACATCTCAGAGGCGTCTCTCATAATCGGTGTGAAAAGGCCCCCGGAGGAAAAGGTGTACCCACATAAGACCTATGCCTTCTTCTCTCACACAATTAAAGCACAAGAGGCAAACATGGGGCTCCTAGACGACCTTCTTAAAAAGGTGAAAGTCTCTTTGTAGAATCACTCGGTCAAGGACAGTGTGTACACCGAAAGCCAACTGCAATACTCTCTCTAGCGTCATGTCTTTGGAAATGTTTATTCAGGACAAGCAGCTTTCACAAGATACTCATGTGTCATCACATCCTTCCCTTTTTAGGAAGTTCGACTCATTGATTATGAAAAAATGGTGGATCCCAATGGCTACAGAATTGTAGCATTTGGGCAGTGGGCAGGTGTTGCTGGTATGGGACCTTTTTGTTGATGTATAATGAGTTTAAAAAGAGAGCGTAAGAGAGTTTTGTTACTCAAAATGTACAATTCTGAGATCATTTCTGGTTTGACATGTTAAACACGTTGTCTGTATTTTCACAGGAATGATTAACATTTTACACGGCCTGGGCCTGCGTTTTCTTGCCCTTGGACACCACACCCCATTCATGGTATTTGTTTGGGAACTGCACAACTATTATATTGTCTACTTTTGAATTGCCACTTACAAAATTATGCATGGTGCTCATTTATTGGTTCTTCGTTTAGTAAAATTATTTTTCAGGATTTAACACTGCTATTTTTAGGCATGTTTGTTCATATTTGTCATTTGACAGCACATTGGTATGGCACACAACTACAGAAACGTCAGCCAGGCCATCCAAGCAGTGAGGGATTGTGGGTATGAAATATCCTTAGGTCTGATGCCCAAGTCCATTGGCCCTCTCACATTTGTGTTCACTGGCACTGGCAATGTGTCCAAGGTAAGTGTGCATTTATTGTGTAAATTGTTTTAGGAGCTTCTCTAAGTGCCTCATGTCAGTGTAGCTAATGTTTCAATTTAAAAACACAAGCATGAGATAGAAATGCTCAGTATTATATAAATGAAAGCGCATCCTCTTCAGGGCGCCCAAGACATTTTCAACGAGCTCCCCTGTGAGTATGTGGAGCCTCACGAGTTGAAAGAAGTCTCAGAGAGTGGAGGTACTTCTTGTATATATATATATATTTTTTTATGATTACACATACAGTAGGAAGTGTACTTGCACCTGTGGTGTTTGCAGTTTGCAGCATTGTGCTGTGCATGCTAACTGAATCATGCTAATTGCCTTTGTAGACATGACCAAAGTGTATGGCACAGTGATCAGCAGACACCACCACCTGATACGAAAGAGCGACAGACTCTATGACCCCCTGGAGTATGAATATCATCCTGAGCTTTACACGTCACACTTCAGGGAGACAGTAAGTACAGTAAATACTAGGCCGCAGATTGTTTTGGCTGCCACTTAAAGGAATGATTTAGAACAGATTTGGAGAAGTTCAGCATTATATCACTTGCTCAACAATGGATTCTCCGCAGTGGATGGGTGCCGTCAGGCTGATTTAAAAAAAAAAAAACACCACCACAATAATCTCCAGTCCATTAATTAACTTCTTGTGAAGTAGAAAAAAAGCATGTTTGTATTAAATCCTTAACTGTTTGTCCCAAGATCTATGAAATATTGCGTTCTCCAGTGAAATAGTAACTTTATTTAAGTCAGTAGAGAAATATGCACAAAAAAGCACCATCTATAAGCAAAATGACCCAGAAGAGTTCTAAACAAATGTCAGTTTGATGTGAATTGATGGACTGGAGCAGTGTGGATAACATGTGATTTATTGTGATGGTTTTTATCAGCCGTTTGAACTCTCATTCTGACGGCACCCATTCACTGCATCAGTGAGGAAGTGCTAGAGAATGCATGAAAGTAAGTGAATTTTCAGCAAATCTTAATTTCTATTCCTTTAAGCCATTTTCCTCTATCGCAGGCAAAATCCAGTTGTTTCGTTAAAAATTCTCATAATCTGGAAATTAATGCAGAGTCTGAAAAGCAAACATGATGGAAATACATTGTTTTTACACAGGTGGCCCCTTACACAACCTGCCTAATAAACGGCATATACTGGGACCCTCACACGCCCAGACTGCTGCGGCGACTGGACGCCCAGCGACTGATTAGACCCGTCATATCAGCATCATCATCACCTGATCACGGCTGCCCTGCTCTTCCCCACAAGTGAGCTTCTAATGTTAAAGTATCATAAAGGACGGCACTTATAAAGTTTTTGGGATTTGAAAAAAATGACCCATCCGATCCTCTGTGAATTTCAGGCTCTTGGCCATTTGCGACATCTCTGCGGACACAGGCGGCTCCATTGAGTTCATGACTGAGTGCACCACTATTGAGAAGCCCTTCTGCATGTATGATGCCAACCAGCATATTGACCATGACAGGTGTGGCAATACTGCAGAAACCCCCTGACACTTAATATTAAACCTCGGCACAAAGCTTGGTCTGGATGAAGGTGAAACAAGCTAGAAGTCCCAAAGACTTACCAAAGTTATGTCAAGAGAACATAACTGTGACAACAGCAGAACCATTTTATATATATATATATATACAGCCTTCAGGGTGTTATAAAGAACCTTTTAAATAATAGTTTTATTATTATTATTAATAATAATAATATGATAACTTTTAATGTTATACTATTTATTAATATTATGTTTTTATCTCCCATCCTGGTCATTGAAAGATTTTTGACAGTTTTTGGAATAAAGTTTTGGGAGAGTTATTCTCGGTAACACATTACAATAAGGTTCTTTAGTTAGTTACATTAGTTAACATGAACTAAGAATGAGCAATACTTGTTCAGCATTTATTAATCTAATTTCACCATTTACTAATGCATTATTAGAATCGCAAGTTGTGTTTGTTTATATTAGTTAATGCATGAACTAACAATGCATTATTGTATTTCTATGAACTAACGTTAAGAAAGATGAATATATACTAAATGTAAAGAAATGCATTGTTCATTGTTTGTTCATGTTAGTTAATAATGTTAAGAAATGACACCTTATTGTAAAGTGCTACCCTATTCTTTAGCACACACAACCATTTCAGCATAAAAGGACTATATGGTTCTCAATTGAATTATTACTATGTGGAAAGATCCTTTTAAAGAATCAATCTTTTTGGAACCAAATTAACGCCGAACACCATAACAATGCCCTGGTAACCCTTATACTCATTATAAAATGTAGTTTTTGAACTGATTTTAAATCTGATTCGTCCGTGCAGTGTGGAAGGTAATGGCATTCTCATGTGCTCCATTGATAACCTGCCCGCCCAGCTCCCCATTGAGGCGACAGAGTATTTTGGGGACCGGCTGTTTCCTTACGTCTTGGAGATGGTAAGATGTGATACAAGGTGAAGGTGGTGAGTAGTTAACCAGCAGCATGAGATGCTTTGCTGAGGGGAGGATTGCTTTGAACACTAGTATGGTTATGATTGAAAGACTTGTTTTGTTTGTTTCTTGGCTGGATGAATTCAATATGTGGTGGATACTGCTGTTAATGATTTGAGCAGTTTTATAAATGCAGACTTTATCCCACAGCTCCCATCAGACGCCACCAGACCGCTAGAGGAAGAGGACTTCTCTCCACAAGTCAGAGATGTGAGTGTATTAAGAGGGTGTTTTTACAACTTTCTTCTTTTTATTTATTTTTTTTCTTTCATTTTCTCTCTCTCTCTCTCTCTCTCGTACCATGGAGAAATGCTTCCTCTAAGCTGTGCGGTCGTGCACTTCTGCACAAAATGCTGCACAGAAGGCAGACTCAAAAATGTGTGGAAAAACTTGAATCAGAGCTAAATGGGCGGCGTTTCAGCTGGAGCCCATCCACACATCCATTGATTTTTGAGTATGGAACTGAAGCTGAGAAATCTGAAATACACATTTCTGTTTACTTTGAGGTTAAGGCCGCGGCTTAGATCAGTGCAGAGACTCAAAGTTCATTGCAGCTCCAAATGGAATTGCAGAAATAATGTATTTTACTGTTCAAAAGTTTGGGCTCTGTAACCAAGGCATGTATTCACAGTTAAAAACCGAAATATTGGGAAATATATTTACAATTTTCAAATAAAAAAACAGTTTTATTATAACATTTTGAAATAAAACGTATTCATGTAAACACAAAGCTGAATTACATCACATGATCCTTCAGAAATCCTTCTAATTTGCTGCTCAAAAAGCATTTCTTACAAAAGTTCAATAAAGAGATTAAGCAAAAAAAAAAAAAAAAAAAAAAAGCCTTTCTTATTATCATCGATGTTGAAAACTGTTGCGATGCTTAATAGTTTTGTGAAAAGATACATTTTTGATATTAATACATTTCTCGGTGGTGTTTGATTAATAGACAAAAGCCACATTTATTAAAAATAAAAATCCTTTGTAACATTATATTCACAACAATTGAATACATGCTGAGTAAAAGTATTAATTTCTTAAAAACTATGAATAAATTCATAATGACCACAAACGTGATCATGTACAGAGGCCACTGTTAATATGCAATCTCAAGAAAATAACAGGAATGTATTTAGTAAGTGTATAGAATTAAAGAAATGTACTAAGTACTAAAATAGTTTGCATTGAATACATTTTTAAAATATGAACATAAAATAGGAACCATGAAATTAAAGTTAATTTTATTAAGTAACGTTGTTTTTATTAGTTCTACTTTAAATCAGATTCAAATTCTATTCACACCATATTCATGTGGCTTGGTATTTCAGAATATACCATGGTGCATATCTAAATGCAATTCCATGGTATTTTTTTTGTTGGCATCTAAATATGTTTGGTACACATTGCAGCAATATTATTTGTATTACATGCCTTTTTTTATTTCTAAATCTAGGCTGTAATTACATCCAATGGGAAGTTGACACCCAAGTTTGAATACATTCAGAAACTTCGAGAAAGGAGGTAAGAGATGTTTTGAAGTTGATTCAATTCCATGTTACAGTAGCTTGGACACTTGCTCTGATGTTATATGAGGCACAGAAGTTCTTGTAACATTGCTTTGGATCGTATGCTTACACACTGAGGATTTATTCAGAAGATTTCTTCTTCAAAGGTTGAGACACAGGTAAAAACATTGCCCTATCCCAGCTATGTAAATTAAGATGCTTACACCTGAATGTAGACACCGCTTATATGCAAAAGATAAGAAGGCAGGGCTGATATAGATCCCCACCCCTTATGAAAATATCAGAAACCACACACATTTTCATCAAGCGGACTATGTTTGTGCACTAGCTAGTCAGCACTTGCGTTTTTGCGAATACCCGCTCACTTATTGGGTGGATAGAAGAATCAAGATAACGTTTTACTATTAAATCTGTAATATGTTATGGTTTAACTATATGATTTGGCAACTTGACTGTTAAAGGGTTAGTTCACACCAATATGAAAATTCTGTCATTAATTACCTACCCTCATGTCGTTCTAAACCTGTAAGACCTTCGTTCATCTTCAGAACACGAATTACGATATTTGTGATGATATCTGAGAGCTATCTGACCCTCCATAAACGGATATATATCCCAGATCCAGAAACATAGTAAATATATCATGAACGAATCTTATGGGTTTGAAATGACATGAAGGTCAAACTAACCCTTTAAGCTTGGGTTACAACTTCAAAATGTGATTAGAAGAGCTGGAGAAGTATTTGGTATTTCTCTTTAGGACACTTTTGAGATGTCAGCCTTAAAATTTTTCCATATTATCCATAAGGACTGTAATCTGATGCCCTCAGGTAGGAGGTATAGATATTAAGCTGAGTAGATATATTAATTCTATTATCTGTTGATCTATTATTAAACTAGTGAATAATGAGTGATGGAAGTTGTTGTGTGGGTAAGGGTAATGTCATTTTGGTTTGGATTGTGTAGGAGTGATATGTTTCTAACAGTGATTTGATTTTGAGAGCATAATGCGTTTTTGTATTATTTGCCACTAATTTGTAAAGTCCCAATGAAACTGGTGTGAAAGAAAGCATGTTTAGCTCAGTTTTTTAAAGCTAATGAATTTCCCAGGATGAGTTTGAAGCGTTAAACCTCAGTAAGTTCAAAAGTAAAGGTAAAAAACAAGTTGCTGACCGTGTTTGTTTTGTTCAGACACAGGTTGTGCTCCTCCTGCACTGCCTTAACACCTTACTTGGCTAGAGCACACGTTCTCTCATGGGTAGACACTCTTCCTCTCTCACAGTCTCTCCCACTCGCTCTTTTACTTGGGGTTTTTTGCATGCCAGAAAAGAAATCAATGCACCAGTTCTTTTTTTAGTTTAAGTTCAATTATTCTCCAAGGTAAGCTGCTTTTTCACGAGCCATTTCATGGCCGTTAATTGATTATATCACGTTTTTGAATCATTTTCATTAAATGGAATAGCTCATTCCTTTCATTTCTTTCTTATTCAAGATGTAATCAAAGCTTTCCATGCTTTCCGCAGTCAACACGTCTTTCTCAAAACTCTCTTTTGTGCTGTGTCTGTCTGATTCAGTGGTGAAGAACCAGGCTGACAAACATTACACTGAATTTGCAAATCTGTTTGTATCCATTGTGGTCTATACTTAATGATGCCGCCCACAAGCCAACATTGACCTCCATTTAATCAATGGAAAGCATTAAAGACCCACCGTTGGTTTTCATTCAGGACAAGAACAAGTAAATCAAAACATCTAAGAGAGCCATTGCTTTTCAAATAATCATCTGATTACGAGATGCATAGTGCAATATAGACAAAATGATTGTATTATTAATTTGTTTTCTTTTTTATTTAATAATATTAATATTTAATGGTAGTATTAAAATATAATAATAGCATATAATATATTAAAAATGATCATTTTTTCATGTCTTGTTTAGTTTTTTTTTTTTTTTTATCTTTTAAATATCATTTAATTTTAGTGTAATTATATACACTCACATGCACAGTCATGTCTTACATATTTGGCCATTGTGTCATGCTATTTTTTTTTTTTTTTACAATCTTTGTGATTTTTAGTACAGCATGTCAAGTGTAAAAACACATCTCGAGACCCCTGTGACCTGCTCCGTCTCAACCTGCTTATTTGGCATGTCTATATTTAAACTAATTAGTTTTCTAGTTCTTCATTAAAAAATATGAAGTTTTGCACATTCGTGTGATAAATTGTCATTTATTATTTTTGCCGTTGCCATTGATTTATAGAACCTGAAAGCCACTGTAAGCAGTGCGGTTTTTAATGGTTTAGTGGTTACATGCTCTTCAACACCCTTTAAATGTGGTAAAAATTACTGAAAGGCCAAACAAAACCTTTCTATTTGAAATGAAAGTGTGCCATGTTATGAACTAATGCACCTAATTAGGAGAGCTTTTAGAAGTAGCGTGTAAAACCCTGATCTAAAACGCATATTTAGTGGTTATTATGAATGTCTAGTTTAATGGTATTTTGAGAAAGGCATGCAGGTGGTTGGGGGTTAAGTGTTACATTTTTGCTCATGTGCCACATCAGATCCAATTAGGCTGAGCGACGGGGGTGCTTGGATCACGTGTCTCCCAGGGGACTTGCGGAGTGAAACGTTGATTTTAACAACCCTCCTAAACTGCTTTGATTATGTTATGAACAGGCTGATCTAGAATTAGATCTATATGCTTTCCTTTAGATTTTTTCAGGCACCCCCTCGGCTCCTGAAGTGTGTTTTTAGTGGTTTCTGTGTTTTTGTTTTGTTTTTTTTGGTGTACTCTGGTTGTAAAATGAAAAATTAATCTTTGGGGTGTTTTAAATGTCCTTGATTTCTTCTCCTGGACAATCCTACAAGATCTTTCCATGTTCTTTTGTGGGTTTTGCATCCCTTTCAATCAGTTTAAGATCACTATCCAGCAGGATATGTTTTGTGATTTCACAGATTGCTTGGCCAGTGAGAGGGTGTGTGTGTGTGTGTGTGTTAGTAGTAATGGCTGTACCATCTGGCAAACAGGGAATCGGAGCAGATCCTAAAGAAAGGAGGAATGAAGCGGGTGCTTTTGCTGGGTGCAGGCTATGTGTCTGGGCCAGTTATTGAGTATCTCACCAGGGACGCTGGCACTCAGGTCACAGTGGGTATGTTCCTGCCTCAAAATCCGTCTGGAATGCAGAGTAGAATTTAGTTGCAATTCTTAAAAAAACAAACTTGTGATCTTTGCATCGCAGCATCAAATCTGTTGAATCAGGCCGAGGACATGGCAGCCAAGTATCCCAATACCGTTGCAGTGATGCTGGACATCACCCGCCAGGAAAACCACCTCGAGTCTCTGATCAAAGACCACGACATCGTCATCAGGCATAATCATAAACTTTATTATGCTCTGACATTAGCAATTCCACTCAAACGTACACCTTTAAAGCTAATTTGTGTCTTTTTTTGTTGTTGTTTTTGGTGTATAGCATGTTGCCGTATGCATTTCATCCACAAGTAGCTAAGCACTGCATTAAAATGAAGGTGAACATGGTGACCGCCAGTTACTTGAGCCCAGCCATGAAGGAGCTTCAGAAGGGGTAAGGACATGTTTTTGAGACCAAACATGTCAAACAATAAGAAGCAGTGAAGTGAATACTGTTCAAAATGCAGAAATTACTTACAACTTCGTAAAAGGTTTTTTTTTTTTTTTAAAAATGAACAGATATGACAATAAAAAGCATCATATCATTGATTCAATGTTGAACTGAAGAACCAGATTGATGTGTGAATTTTGTTAACTGGATAAGCTAATTAATTGAAAAGGTCAGAATTAAATTTTATATATATATATATATATATATATATATATATAAATTATAATATTTTGGAGAACTGTTATTTGAATTCAACCCAGTCACTGAAAGTATCTTTCTTGAACTTATTTGATTTTAAACTGCCTCTGGTTGACTTCATGAATCTCTGCGTGTGGCTTTACCATGATTGGCTGTTGTTTCCCAAGTGCCGAGGATGCTGGCATCACCATCGTCAATGAGATGGGTCTGGACCCTGGCATTGATCACATGTTGGCCATGGAGTGCATCGACCAGGCCAAGGCAGACGGTTGCACTGTAGGTATTGCACGCGTGCACTTGTGTTTGTTTACCACTCGGATGTGTTGATGGGTATTTGCGATAAAGTGACATACTGTCGCACCATTGGTGCACTCATCACCACGTCTGGAAGACATATTGACAGACCTCAACAAACGTTCACGGCATCTTGAATGTTCATTTTTACTAATGTAGCAGTCAGGCTTGGTCTTCATGGTGCTCTTGTAGTTACTCCAAATTTGAATCGCCATTTCTTGACAGGTGGAATCGTACAGCTCTTTTTGTGGTGGTCTTCCTGCCCCAGAGTGCTCGGACAACCCTCTGCGTTATAAGTTCAGCTGGAGTCCATACGGCGTCTTGCTTAACACCATCAGTCCAGCCATCTATCTGAAAGACAATCAGGTGATACTTCAACATATATATATATATATAGTATAACAGTATAATAAAAAAACATTTACAGACTATGTGGTTTGTCTGTTCAGGTGGTCAGTGTTCCTCCTGGTGGGGCTCTCCTGGATGTCACAAAGCCCATGGACTTCATGCCTGGTTTCAACCTGGAGGGCTTCCCCAACCGGGACAGCACCATATACGCTCAGTCGTACGGGATTGAGTCTGCACACACGCTGATCAGAGGAACTCTGCGCTTCAGGGTATTCATGATAATGAGATGTAAAGATGAGCTCAGTGTTGCTTCGGTGTCTGTGTGTCATTATGAGCTGTATTTGTCTTCAGGACTTCTCCTCTGCAATGAGTGGCTTCGTCAAACTGGGACTCATTAACACTGAGCCCTGTCCACTGCTGGGACACACGGCTTCTCCTGTCTCATGGGTCTGGATTTATGAACCTTTTCCATCCAACTCTTAATCCAGATGTTTTTAAATCAAGATATAAACAAAATAACATGTATTTATTTAAATGCCATTTTGTCTCTTACACAGAAAGAGCTTCTCTGTAAGCAGATTGGTTTGTCCACATCTGTGAGCAACAGTGTGTTTGAGGACGGCATTTATGAGCAGATCGGACAGGATGACTTCAGAATGCAGACTCTCAGATGGTGGGTTTAGGTGTTCACTAACAATATTTTATAGACTTCCATCTAGTGGTCGACTGATTTATCAGCCAATATTTGGCATTTTTCAATGATCAGCATCGGCTGATATGTTTTTCTGTTTATTAATTTATGTTCAAGACTTTTATTTTGGCAGCGCTGAGAATGTCGGCACCTGAGCACACAGCGCTCACATTCTCCCTCTGTGTTGTTTGCTCTCACCATCTAACAGTTCTGCATGAACCGGATAGACATCTGTCTAATACTCAGACAGACTGAACTGTTGAAGGAAAACGCCACTGTTTTTTCATAACCGTCTCTGAACAGGGAAAACGTGGAGGTGTCTGGTGGTTTCTAAAGTCATCCCTATTTGGATCCTAAGGAATAAATGGAGCTAAGCTAGATGCTAACACAGTGGTGCCGAGCGCTAGAGTGATAAAGTGCACGCACTGAGACGGGAGAGAGATGTATCTCGTCTAAGTTGAGGGAAGAACATGGAAAGACGGTGGCGTTTTCCTTTAAACAAAGAAACTTAAAAAAACTAATAAACAAACAAACTGTTAACAAAGAAATTAAAAGGTATACAAAAAAATAATTATAACAGTTGCATTAAAATTTTTTGTAATAGAAAGCCATTATAATAGTTTCTCATTTATGTCAGAATTCAGCAAATATGCATATGTGTCATTTAAGCGTTTAATTTGATGAACCTTGCAGATTTAGATTATTGAGTGGACTGTTGTTTACAGTGTTTACTTCCTTTTTATTATGTATTTTATTTTTTTTGTGTGAAATATACCGTAATAGGATTGAAGAAACAAGACTGTCATCTAAAGTGTTTTTTTACACATTTAGTTAATTTAATTTTCAAATTAGTTCCATTTTCTCAAATATTAATAAAAAATATGATGTAATTAAAATAAAATTAATTATTATTAGAAAATGTATTTAGTAATAAAAAATATGCATATATAAATTGGTCATTGACCACCCTTTTTTTTTCTCCACCCTCCATTCTAAGATCAAAAACAATATCAGTCCACCACTACTTCCATCACAGTACCTGCTATTATACAGTGCTGGGTAGCAACTCATTACATAGAGTTATGTAATCACATTCCAAAAATTAGTTAACTTAGTTTATTAGTTAACCATAGCCACCATTTATCTTTCTACTGCGTCTCATATTGAATACAAGTGAGTTGTCATTATATTGCATGGCCATGTTAATTAATTTGTAACCCATGTATCTGAATTTTGGGACAAAATCACGTAGGAGATGAATAATTACACAAGTTACTAAACACTGCAGATGTAAAACAAACAAAATATTTACAAACCTAGAAAACTTTGACCATGTCATTGCTGTTTAATGTTTGTCTATTTGATCCTGTTATTTCATTTCTTGTCAGTCAGACTTCTTTAACTTAAAATATTTGCTGAGATTTAAAGCTTTTATTTCAATAATTTAATAACACATTTGTGAGCATCCTGGTGTTGATTATTGATCTTATTTCTTTGGGGTTTTTATTTATTTATTTATTTTTATATAACAATATTCCCAATTAAAGTGCCCCTATTATGCTTTTTCAAATATGATCATTTATGCAGTGTGTCATGTAGCTGTATGTGAACATAAACTATCTGCAAAGTTGTGACGCCGACAGCGCACGATAAAGTTATTGTCTATCAAAAAAAAAGTCGGCTCACATTCGCCTAAACGAGTCGTCAGCAATTTAAATCTTTCTCTTTTACCAAGCCACGTCACTAGGTAACATATTTGCATAATGTCCGCCCACGTTCTATGTCGTGACAACTTGCCCCGCTCACAAACACTACAATTTCCACAGGGATAATACATCATGTCAAGAAGACCTGTGAGAGTAAATTTGTTTTATATGCCCTTCTGAAAGATGAATCTACAAAGAATGAGGGGTTAACATTAATTTTTTCAACACCTCAGCAGTAGTCTCTTGTTGAGCTTCTTGTTGCTGTTTTTCCAATCTTGGAGTACAACGTGATATTCACCAAACGCTTGGTCATAAAAGATGGACCAGTGCCCAATTTATTTGAACCGGCTTGCTTTTCTGAACTTCTACCTGTAAGTTTGATTAATAATTGATGATTGTATTTTCTAGCGATCGTTCAAAAGACGTATTTGTGTACGTTATGCTGTGTAACAACCCTGCAGATGTCCTGGTCACCGGCTAACTTGCGTTTCTGTAGTTCTGTTGTTCAGCCGTGGGCCTAATGTAGTCTAAACATTGTGATTGATGCAGCTTGTCTGTCTTGTTAGTTTAACTAATGATAAACGGTGTTTAACGCAGTGTTATGCATTATACAACTGTGAAGTTCACAATGTAGAGGTGTGCCAGATTCACTTACAAAACCAAATATAGCGAGCACTTTCCACGATAGTCCTTCCTAACTACAGTAGTTGACGTATTCTCTCAGAAAGCACCTCTAGTAATGTCAGAAAGTATAGTTTTGATTCAAGCTCTGTGGAGCGCTGTAGTGGTAGACCAATCATAAAGGACTGCGCCATCTGACCAATCACAGCAGTGAGGGATCACAGGAAGGAGGGGTTTAGACAGACTGATTCTTCAAACTGCTTCACACGAGTCATTTACGAATCATTTAGAAAATTTTATCCATTTTTGGAGAAAACTAGTGTTTTTTGACCTTGCATTCATGTAGGCTTGTTTTAAGAGACTCATAAATATTTATATTCACCATATATAAAGGTGGCAATATTAGCCACCTTTAAAATGGCATATTAGGGGCACTTTAAGGAATCAACTACTCACTACAGTTTTCATCAATGAATTTGTAATCAATATCTGAGTACTACCCAGTACTCTTATATGTGTCTTCATAATGAAATGTATGAAATGTCTATGTAAAAATATACATGTATATATCCCATCAGGCTGGGGATGCTCAGTGAAGAGCCGGTTCCTCACGCAGACACAATCTTAGCAGCAGTTGCTAAGCATCTGGAGGCCAAGCTGTCTTTCGGTAAAGAGTCCGTTCCTCTTCATTTTTTATGTCATTCTGTCTTACCTCCTTAGATTCATAGAGCTTTGAAGAGTTCGGCATGTGTTTGTGAACATCATCCATCCGTAATGCTGTTAAATGTCTAATCCTGAAGTGCAGTTCCAGATAAATGATTGCTGTTTTCGGATCTTTCTGTCCTGTGCAGCTAAAGGTGAGCGTGATATGGTCATCATGAGGAACGATGTCGGAATCAGACACCCAACGGGTGAGCTGGAGACAAAACACCTCAGTCTGGTGGTCTATGGGGATCCCAGTGGATACTCAGCCATGGCCAAAACCGTGGGCTACCCAGCAGCCATTGCAACTCGAATGGTGCTCAACGGTCAGTGCAACTTAACTTGAAATGCTAATATTTGTCACAATTATAAAATATTACATTTGTGTAATGTCCAGTAATTCCAAACAACGTTGACTTATTGTGTGTGTGTGTGTGTGTGTTATGTCCCAACGCAGGTGAACTGACCACTAAAGGACTCGTGGTGCCGATGACGAAGAACATTTACAGTCCAGTTCTGAAGAGACTGCAGGAGGAGGGTCTCCAGTTCATCACCAAGAGCACCTTATCAGAGTAGCCACACACCTTAAGATCTCAAACTCACTCGTTCTGCACCACACGTGTGTAATAAGACGAAACATCCTTCGCGGCACATACTCCACAAAGGTTGCAGATCTTTTACTTCAGAGTGATCCAACGGTTACTACTTTTGTTTTCAAACTTGAATCTATAAGTAGATTTAGAAAGTCTGTAGATATTGACAAATAAGTTTTTTTCAGCCGTCGTCATAAATCGGGACACACAAAGCACTTTGACATGAAACCGTCCCATTTCCACTTCCTGCCATTGAAAATGAACTTTATAGGCCATCAGTGTTTTCTTACTCTTGCTCAAAGGGTTTAAATGAACGTCTGCCTCAGTCAAAAACATGCAGTAGCATCATATTTATGTGAAACATGATGTCATGTTGAGTACTACTGATAAAATTAACAATTTTCTGTAAGACATTAACATCATGTCAGCTGAATCTTTCTTTAATGTGAAGCTTGGCTTTGTATTGAATTCTTTTTGGCTGTTGCCATGTTCAAAAGTTAATATAAACGTTCATGACTTAATGTGGCATTATAATCAATAACATTTTAAGATTAGTTCACCCAAAGAGGAATTTTAAAACTAGCTTTTGTCCAATAAAGCTTTTGCTTTCGTTTTATATTTCTTGTTTTTCTTCAAATATACATAAAATATAATGTTATTAGTTTTTTCAGAAAGAAATTGGAAGATATTACTGTCTGTACCCATTATCCTTTTTTGTTACATATTGATGAATGGAGGGATGGACGGAGGAATGAATTGGTGGGTGGGTGGACGGATAGGTGGAGGCAGGGAGGGACGGATAGGTGGAGGCAGGGAGGGACGGACAGGTGGAGGGAGGGAGGGATGGATGGATGGAGGGATGGATGGATGGATGGATGGATGGACGGACAGACAGGTGGAGAGGTGGAGGGAGGGAGGGATGGAGGGAGGGAGGGAGGGATGGAGGGATGGATGGACG
>JAUMHR010000090.1:9519685-9529791 GCA_032361145.1 Enteromius fasciolatus | reverse complement strand
TAGATAGATTAGATAGATTAGATAGATTAGATAGATTAGATAGATAGATAGATAGATAGATAGATAGATAGATAGATAGATCAGATTTTCATCCTTGTCAGAAGATCCTGTGTAAAGTATAGAGTAACTCATGCCTCTAGGGACAGTAATACAATACATTATTTTAGTTCTATACATACCATCAATTATTAATCCTTGACCTGCTGCCATTCTATACAAACAGAATTGAAACTAATTCAAGAACAGAAGTGATTTAAGTAGAAAACACAAGCTCCTTTGATTGTCCTCTCTTTGGGTGCTCACGGTGACCCCAGACTTTACACTCACACAGTGTCAGAGACCAAGCGACTATATCATAGTGTCCAAACTTTGCTTTGATTTGTATTCAGCATCCTCTCCAAGGACCATTGAATGAGAGCAGAGATCTAGACCACACACCTCTAGCCTGGAAAAGAACAGGAAGGGATCTCAAAGCATCTTAAGCTAGCACTCAACAGACCTGCTCTTGTTTTCTCCAATGGCAGACGGGAGCAGCTCTTTCAGTAGCATGACAGCAAACCCTAGTCTGCTGTCATTAATTAAGTGGCAAGTCAGGGATACTGACCCAACCGGCAGAGAGCCATTGGGGCCCCGGCAGAGCCTGTCAATCTACACGCACTGAGATGAAGATGCTAAGATTCCCAAGGGACACAGAGTGAGAGAGACAGACTTTCAATGGCTTTAGAGATAAAGGAAAATCTGGAGAGATGAAATGGCACATGAAGGAAAAGGTTTTAAGCAGGTTTTTTTCGTGTCTTATGATGTTAAGGTGTTCTAGAGGGAACTGTTTGTCACAAATGACAAAAAAATTGAAATAAATGTAATCTGACCATTAAAATTTTTGACACAGATTTGGAAAAAATATAACTACATATGGACAGGGTTTGGATCGGTTTCTAAAAATAATTTTTTGTTTGTTTGTTTTTCAACTATAAAAATATAAATAGATCTGAATGTAATGGATCGGATTCATAAAAATGTTATTATATAGACAAAAACATTTGAAACATCCTTCAAAACATCTTCATTTGCAATCTACATAAGAAAGCAAGAGGTTGAGTAAAGTAACTTTTTTTTTGGCATGAACTATCCCTTTCATAACTCTATAAATACACCCAGCAGTGCTCTCAAAGGTGTTCGCAATAAAAAAAACGGAAAGAGGAAAGCCCCTGACACTCTCAGTTCAACTTCACCCCTCTCTCCCACACAGACACACAAAAGTACCCCAACTCGCTCATCCATCCTTTGTGACATGAGAGCACCACCACTGGGACAAATCAGGGGCCCTCCTGAATGTCACACTCACATGCCACATACAATAAGACCCCCCTTTCCAGTCCAGACACCCTACGTTGTTGCATGTCCACGAGCACCGGTCGCCTCTTGCCAGCCAGGCACAAACAAATCGAGCAGCTGACAGCATAATTCACTAAGCGGGACTGGCCCAAGGCCATGGGCAGGATGGTGCAGAGATTTGGCTCACCACTGAAGCCCCCCTCACCACCATCCCATCCACCGCCCCGGTCCATTCAGGCTCGGCCCCTCCACTGTCTTGGGAAGGAGAGAAAAGACAGGACTCGGAGGCTCAGAGCGTCCCCTCCGCATGCCTGAGTGAATGTGCTTGAGCTTAATACCGAATAATCTGTTCATCAAATGCCCCCGCTGCCATCCAGGGGAAATCTGCTCCCGTTTTCACAAGCAGATTCGGACAGGGGGTCTGGATGCCAAGCTACCCCAAGTGCCCCCACCAAAGAGCAAAAGATAAAGAAAAACACAGACAAAAAAGTGCTGGTCACCAACAGATGCTTTAACACTAAGCAAACACAAAGATTACATCGGTTAAAGAAATATCCATAACAATAGCATGACTGCAGGTGAAGGCATGTTTTATACAGTTCTATCAAGAAGTTAACAGTGAATGATTTACATTTGAGAAAAAAATATGACTTTTTTAAAAATATGTTTTTGCTTCAATAATGAAAACAAGTCAAAGATGAAGCTGGTGAATGAATCGTTGTTTTGAACAAACTGGTAAGTGATTCGATAAATCCCATTTAAAAAGAAAGTCACTTGTTATATTCTGGAATAAATCAGTACTCTTGGACAAAGAGGTTGACTGAATAATTGAATTCAATAAGTCTCATTCATAAAAATATTATGCTGAATTACACTACAAATCCTGACTGTTATTATAAGTCTCATTTCCTGAATGAATTAGCATTTTGAATGAATGGGTAACTGATTCAAAGACTCCTAAATAAGTCGGTGATCTTGAATGAATTGTTTGACTGAATAATTCAATGACTTAATCTTAAAAACAGTTCCTGAATTCAGATGAATTATTTATACCATATCTTACTATGATAAAATAGTAAGATAGTACACTACTACGCTGTTTTAAATTCAAGCCAGAGTTTTGAATGAATCGGCAGTAAATGATTCTAAATCTCTCTTGAACATAATCAATCGTTTTTTTCCTGAACAAATCAGTGTTTTTGAAAAAATCAGCTGAATGTTTTGACTCACTAATAAATCAATTCACTTGTTTCATTCCTGAGAATTCATTTTGTACAAACTGGATGATTCAGTGACTCACAAGTTAAGAAAGGCACTTGTTTCATTCCTGAGTGAATTAGCTTTTGAAAATCCTAAAAGATTCTATAATCCTAGGCTAAAATCACTTATTAACGTGTGGGTTATGTCGCTGAATATCCCAATACACAAACCCACAATCAGCCAGGGGTGCGTTTCCCAAAAGCATGGTTAGCCTACTATGGTCGCAAGTTCTGTCGTTACCAGCACAATTCAACAATTCGTTGTTTCCCGAAAACATAGTTTAAACGAACATTCGCAGTCAACGTCACAAACGTACATGGTTAGAATTGCAGCTTTGCACCTGTGGTTAGAATCATAGTTTCTGCTTCTTTTTATTGGGCACAAGAAGCAAACTAACATGCATTACTATCTTTATCTTCCATTCTATCTAAATATAAAATGCGTTTTAATTATGTGCTTTTGCACGTCCATTCTAAACGCTGTTTTTGAAAAGTGCACAAATGGCTAAGGGAAACCCGAGAATGACATAAGAGGATCAAATGAAGATCAAATAAAGCAAAATGACAGTGAACAAAAAATAGTAAATTAGTCAATATGTATCATGTTCCATACAGCCGCATCTTGGAGATCTCTAATCTGTTAAATAGCAGAAGTTATTCCTCCACCACATGCGTGTGACGTCATTAACATTGGCTCTATGTTGTTGAACTAACTACTTAGTTTCCAAAGTAATGCATCGTACTATGGTGGTTAGACTTACATCGTTGTTTAGGAAACGCACACCAGAACAGCACAAAAACAGATGAGTGAAACAACTTTCTTTTCCCACTGACATCACTGAGGCCACTCGGCTATTGGATAATGCAGTCAAACAGCTATTTAGTTTTCAAACTTGCATTTGGTCTGAAAACGCCCACTTTTCACAATCTAATCAAATCCTGATGTACCGAGTTAAGTTCTTTTCCCCGTTAGCTATATATCCAGCTTCACTCTGGAAGAGGCCTGTATTTTATAACTGAAAAATAGCATACTTCACCTTCGCCTAAAACGGTAGTTCTGCTTGGACACACAACTAATTGGAGCATGTCCCTCACAGGTGGACACATATGAGGCATGTGGCAGGGGAGGGGCCACGTGAACCCCGAACTGACAGCTTTACAATCCGCAACTACCATCTGTCACAAACCCAAGACCCGACAAACAACACAGGGACTTTCTTAGTGGAAAAACAGAGCAGTGCCAAAAAAGTGTAGAAGGGGAAAAAAACTTGTAAGCTATAGTACAACACTTGGGAAGACAGATGGTGAGAGAGAGCGATTTCATTCACTAGCTTGTGTCCTAAAGATTCAACCCTTCCTTTGTGCCACACATTTCATCATGGCATCATTTAGAACACCAAACTGAAAAGAAGAAAAATAGTAAGGTACGAAGGACCAGCTGAGTGCTTTTTTTTATAGCAGGTACCAACCTACTATCTCGCTTCACTAGCTGACTTACAAAAGGGCCTTTCCAAGTCCTGAGTAAAATGGCTTTGGCCAACTCTAAGAGGCTTTGTCTCAGACGGCATCCAAAAGATTAATCCGGGCATATCAGTCGCTCCTTGGCACTTCGTAACAGATAGCGGACAAAATAATGAGCCTAGGATTGAAGTCTGGGTTTGTATAAGCATTTGTCACTTTCTACAGAACTGGGCTCGGGGACAATTTGAACAATAGCGGCATATGTTAACTTTGAGCCAAGTTACGCTTTTTTCACACTGGGTACTTGCACTGTATAACAAACTAAAACAGAAAAAGCAGTAGCCACATTTTTGTTACAGGCTTACATCTACTTTAATTTTTTTTCTTTAATAGCTTGGACCAACATGTCACTTTAAGGGTATAAGGCAGATATACATTAGAAGTGAATTTATTGTGCTCTTATTGGTTTTAGACTATACTGACACCTATTGGTTTGGATGAATCAAGTTTATTAACTGCTGCTTTGCATTGAATCAGTTTATCTGTTTTTTAATTATTATTTTATTATTATTATTATTTTTATGTATTAGTAAGTCACTAGTAAGTAAGTTTAGTAAGTTTTTTTTTGTATGTGATGAAAAACAAGTGAGGGTCATGTTATCTCAACATGACAGTGCCCATAAAGGAGAACCCACTCCATGTAGAATAAAACAGCTTTTTCTTGAAGACCAATATGATTCCTGTCAGCCAAAGTGACTACTTAACAGTAAATATTTACAAGGTTTTTTTTCCCCTTATTTGCAAAACCACAACGTTTGGACCAACGTTTCACTTTGTACAGTGCACTACAAACATATTAACATATTTTACAGCAAAAATGAATTGACAGAGATATGAGTCATAATCCTGATTCTAGAATGTAAGCACCTCACTTATACTGTAAGCCTACAAAATAACTTAATTTATTTTAAGGGTTTAACTTGTCTTTCTCAAACACTATGATAAACCTGAATGACTTCAGCCACCCAGATCTTTTCTAGTGTAAAAACAAAAATCTGCCAATATGATAATGAAACTAAAATAGACTTTTTTTCCTATGTAACTTCCATTTACTTGGGTAAAGGCAGACTATAAAATATTTAAATCATTATATTATATACACTTTTTTTCATTATTCCTGCTATTCCTATTTAATGTTATTAATTTTTGAGAAATTTGATTTTGTACTTCATCAGTAATTACATTTAAAGAGAAAGAGAGTGTTGTGAATTTGGCATGACAAAAATTTAAATCAAATAAGCTACACTTTCCAGCTATAGGTTGAAATATTTTACAGTGCAGCAAAAGCACATGCTCAGACAGACTCTCCGTTTAAACAATGTTTCATGCTCTCTTGTTCAGTATTGACTGGCAATACAATACAACATGCATCGAAGACAAAAATAAATAAATAGGCATATTTCTTGCCACAATATGACTCATTATGAAATAACGATTTGATATTTTGGGCTTGGATCACGTTTAGAAATACATCCTGTTTAAAGTTTGAACCCCAAGTTCAATAGAAATACGCTTGGCGTATAAATTATAACATCCAACACGCATCTGTACAGCATTACTACACTCATTTATAAGCCCCATAACTTAGGATTTATTAAAAACAGATAAAGTAAAGTAGAGATTCATGCTTTACATACCTGTATTACTGAAGAGTGCGATCTGCGCAAGAAAGAGTGCGCATCTCGTCGCGAGCGCTTCCATTATTCTCTGAATGCGAAGAAATATTGCTGTTAAGAGTAAACAAGGTGAAGACAATAGAGACGACAGAGGAACACCTCTCCCGAAGAGCCACAGGGTATCACATCGGTTGGGTAACGGGAGGAGATTCCCCCTTCAGCGGTCAGATCCACTCCGCTCTCCGCTGCATGGATGAGCGCGCGTCCGGATGAAGCGCATCGCTTCGCGCACCCTGAGCTCGGCTGGAAGTACGCGCGCCGCCCACAGACCACCACACACAAAAAAAGTTTGGTAACACTTTCTATGGAGATTGAATATATAGCGCATCTTAAATGTACTATATATAAATATAAAATCTTTAAGGAAATAATTGTAATCCCAGACTATAATGCGTTATAACAATATGGATGTTAAAAGTGGTAGTACTTAATTAATCTATATGCATTTAATAATTGTCCTATTAATCTTATAAGAAAGTCTTTCTATATTATTTATGAAACACACTGCAATAAATTATATTGTTTTCATAATTAAAGATAATTGGAACCACCGTTTCATAACTATACATATAGGCTAATCATAACATAAGATACCGTGAAAATGGCTGCTTCAACTGAATATCAAGTAACGCAATAAATAATATATTAAAGCTGAGTAACTTACATTTTAGGCGAAATCTGGACTGTTAGCTCATATATTTCTTCTTCATCGATTAACTTTTTTCCAAATGAAAGTTCGCTGGTTTGGAAGCTTTTAGACATGGAGCGGAGCGGAGAGACAGAGGTTTCTCTCCCCGCTTACAGCGTTCCACTCCGGCTCCACTCCGGGGTTTCATTCCCGCTCCTGGACTGCGCTTCCACTCCGCAATCTTCACATCTGATTTAGAAAGCAGTGGGAACAGACAAGTGGGGTAACTGATAACTGGTAACTGATTTAATCTGAAAATAAATATGACACCATTTTTAGTTCAATTGACAATATATCACTGAAATTGCTGTTTCCTAGCCTATCTGTGAATGGGCATAATAAAATAAAATGGGCGTAATTCCAATGTTGAATATTTTTATAACGGCAAATGTAGTATGGGCTAATGATAAATTAAGCTATGATATGGGCTATCATACAAACCGCACTGCTTTAAATATTTGTATTCACTAATCTGAAATATACTGGTCTTTGCACACAAAATATGTAAAGGTCAAAATACACTTTGTACTGTACAGGCTAATGCAGGCTAATGCTGGATTTTATATCTCCATAAAACATGGAAACCAAATGTGTGTGCTGTTGTGTTGTAGCTATAGGCTTCTTCAAATAACTGGCCTTCGTGCATAAATATGATTAAATAAAAATTGCATAAAGCAACAACCACAAAAGGTGTTCTCCAAAATCCATGCCAATATCAGTGACCTCTTAACCTGGAATGAATATTTGTTGACTAAAAGAGTTGCTAATGCATCATCAGTGACCCTGAAAACAAGATGTTATATGCATATCTGCACCCTTTTATGCACATGCACCCCCTGGGATGCACATATTCTTGTCTCGGTTTGAAAACGGTCCTCAAAGAAATACTCTTGCACGGCATTTAAGATGCACTCCAATACAAGGAGATTATGAGAAATGTGATTATCAGAATTCAAAAGGTCTGGTTAATATTTGTATTTGAGAAAGAGAAGGAGATATATTATCTACTCCTCAGGGATCAGAACGTTCCATGATTGGTTTGTATGAACGGGTTAGATCAGAACATTTGATTCAAAAGCAAAGATAAGTCATGTTAACACTATTAGCAGAAACCAGGTTAGTTAGGGTGAGTAAAGAGTACAGAATGTTTGTACAGTAAATGTAAAGATGGTGACTGTGATCATAGTCAGTTTCCCGCACCGCAAACACAACTCTAAGAATAAAATTCATAATTATAATCTCAGAAATACTTGCACTTGCAAGATGAACTACGTTGCAAAAAAATTCAAGAAAAAAGTCAGAATATTTGATATTTTGCTTTTTTCGGGAGGCTATTAAACATGTTATTTCCAGCATGTTCAGCAAAGGCTTACAACAGCAGGCCAAACACTCTTCAGAAGTAGGTTATCTCTGAAGGCTGTTGAGGAAACTTTTAATAAAGCACAACTCATTAAGCACATTGAGCTCAGACTGTTCAAACAGACACTGATCAAACAAACCAAGATCAGCATCACACAAAAAAACAGTGGAGAAAGCTCAGATAACGTCATTTTTTAATGCATCTTCGATGACGGGATAGTATATGCAACAGGAAGTGCTTTATTTCCAATACTGTGTGCCTTATGGTGACTTACATTCAATTAAAGGGGCAAATGTTTTTTACAGTTCAATTTGATACAAAAATTGGGTCCCAAAACTAGTAATATACTAGCCATGTTACGCATGCAGAGACCATGCGAATACATTAACATAATTTACCAAGGATTATCTTTAATTTATGCAGAGACTGTTCTTCAGTTGTAAAACTGCATGTTTCAAGGGGGCCCGCTAAAAGTGCATTTACATCCATGGAGAAGCATTGTTTTGTATATATGGGTGTTTATTTCTGTGTGTTTTATAAACTTATAATCTCCTCCAGTAAAAATTAAAAGAATAATATTAATAATAATAATGAATAAGAAACCATACAACCAGAAATTAACTTAATTAGTTGCTAGATGTTCTCCCAGCTGAATCTTTTCAGCTTTTTCAGCCCTTTGTTGGCCCTGCAGCAGGCTTTAAATTTGAAACAAGCTAATTTTGTACATAAAATGGTAAGATTTCTCAGTTTAAACATTTGTTATGTCATCCATGTTCTATTGTGAATACAATATTGGCTCATGTGATTCTAAATGCTAGTTAGTTTTCATTTTATTCAAATTGAAAAAATGTACCAACATTTCCAGAAATCGGGGTGTAAATAAACATGTTGTCCTTAAATGACCTTTTCATAAACAGTGTTTCTAAGTTCTGTACATATATATATATATATATATATATATATACTTTTGTTTTTGTTTTTTTAAGTTTTTGAAGATAATTGAAAAAGGTTAAAATTAAAATAATAGTTATAATAAATTCAATTTTAACTAAGACACTTTTAATATAAAAAAGACAGTGATTGAGAATTTGCATGTGCATTACACAGCACAAATATAGATTGGTATTCTGTTTGCATGAATTCAGAATGAGAATATGTTCTGCAGTACGAGGTGTCCAGTAAATTGCTGTTGGGCAAATAAGTCTAAACATGCCTTTATGATCAAAAGAAAACAGAATTCCACATTCCCCAGAGTTTAGTGCTCCATAGTGACAAGACGGCAAACATCCCTGAAAGCTAACAAATCATTCATGCTTTCGCTGAACTTTTCTGCAGTCGAGTGCATGCATTGGGAACATAAGAGATCAGTAAAAATGCATGTAATGACTTTTGACACAGTGGTTATTGACTAATAACCACGCCTACTTTTTTTAGATTTAACATGCAAGTATAACAAAATACTTGTACTATTAATAAATAAGAAAATATTATTTGAGAAAATACTAATATTTGTTAAAAAGTGTACAAGGAAATGTTCTGCATCAGGAAAATATAGTAAAAATACCTTTTTCTGACAAATGCAAATTGATTTCATTTTTGTGACATTATATCTCACATTTGTGAATTTATACCTCACAACTGCATCTTTATAGCTCACAATTCTGACTTCAAATCTTCACATTTATGAATTTATATTCATAAATATATATTCTTTATATCTCACAATTGTTACATCTCACATGTGACTTTATATATCACATTTGCGAATATATATCCCATATTTGTGACTTTATATTTTTACAATTAAGACTTTCAAGAGTTCACACTTTCCCCATAATGAATAAGCAAATTTGGCGTGCTGTCTGAGGAGCGAGCCGGGAGAGCGGCGAACTCCGAACCCTAATGGACGGAGCCCTAGCGTGGGCAAGAGTTCGGCGTTTGGCTTGTTCACCGTCTGCCCCCGGAAAGGCTTGAAAGGACAGCAGCCAAATTTGAGCTCCCAAAAAATGCAATGAGAGAGGATGCTGGACGAAGGAGAATAGTAGACAAAATAGAGTGATGGGAATGTAAAATGACGAAATTAACTTTTGGTCATCAATGCAGAGACGGTCTCTGTAGACAAGACGACAGCGGCAAGGAACCAAAACCCCATCCATGACAAAATGGGGAAAAAAAACCCTTGGGAGAACAAGGCTTAGTTGGGTCCATTTCTCCTCTGGCTGGACGCCCAGCACCTAATTCCAGTTTACCTAAACATGTGTAAAGTG
>JAUMHR010000090.1:9506053-9519585 GCA_032361145.1 Enteromius fasciolatus | reverse complement strand
GATGATTAGGTAACGGGCCACCAGCTGTGTATGATTACTCGACCAGCGATCCTCTCGAAATTATGTTTAAACATTCATTTATATCTAACAGCTGCAACATTTTTTTATCTCACTTTATATTTCACAATTGCGACTTCATATTTAACATTTACGCCTTCATACCTCACGGTTGTGACTTCGTATCCAAAATTAGCTACTTTATACTTCACAATTGTGACATCATATTTCACAATTGCGACTTTATATCTCCCAGTTAAGACTATATCTCACAACTGCAACTATATCTCACAGTTGAGACTTTATTCAACATTTATGACTTTATATCTCAAAATTGTGACTTTATATCTTATATTAGCTCATTTATACTTCACAATTGTGACTTCATAGCTCAAAACTGACTTTATATCTCCCAATTAAGACTATATCTCACAACTGCAACTTTATATCTCACATAAGCGATTTCATATTTAACATTTGCACCTTTATAACTCACAGTTGTGTATTCATATCCTATATTGGCATCTTTATACTTCACATCTCACATTTGCAACTATATAACTCATACACCTAAAAAAATTGCTTGTTGATCTTAATAACTTAATAAAATTATGACACATATTTCCATTCATTTGATCTGATTTATTTGAACTTAAAGTAAGTTAATTGTACTGATGACTAAAATTCCTGCTAATTTAAAGAGATCAAACCAATTTCATTTGACATGTTGACATTTGACACCATGATGGTAACCTCAAAATAACATAAACAAACTCGTTTACATGTCAAATATAACTGTCTTTCCCGTTACTAAAAATACATGAAACAGCAGTTAATTTCAACATTTATTCTCCTGTTCTATAGATATGCAAAGCATGCTGGGAACTAGAAATCCACTGCCCAGTTTCAAAGTCAATGATTTGTGCAGTCCAAACACAAATGGTTTAAGTTAACTTAATATTTTACTAATCTGATTTCATTTAGCATAATAGAATTGCAAATGACAACTGAGTAAAAAACTTAAGATTTGTTTATCATTTTTTGAATGTAGTTGCGACCTCATATTTCACAATTGTGACTTCATATATCGCATATGTTTTCCAATGTTACTGTTTGTTGCCATGTTTGTTGTAAATCAAAATCAGCGATGACCACAGTAACAACACCATGTTTTGTTGGATTACTTTGTTTAAATTTGATATATCTGATCATGTATGTATGACCTTTGTATGGAATCAGGTCCAAATTTCATCTCACACCAAGCACACAGCATGCCCACATTTTCTACAATAAAGCTGTGATAATCAGCCAATGATAAACTGCATGCAGCACAAATTATGTGTTGACCTGCCTCTTTTACTCTCACGGCACCTACTAGAGTCAGTCCGCATGTTAATGGGGTAATTGCGCAATGGCAAGTTTGATATGAAGGGCAACAGTGTTTTGTCAATGCACCAAAACGTTTGAATGCTGGGAAAGTTGCTGATTAGGAAGCTCTGTATAGGGGGTTGTACCGAGCTCTTCAAAGGCCACAATGCCTGATATGTTTTGGATGCACTTGTTAAGCTTTCCACCACCACAGACCGTGCTTTTCCCTCAAGCCACCATTGCTGTCTCCAACAATAATTTGGAAATTGCTTGGGTGCTAATCCAGTACCCATGCTTTCAAAGTTTTTGATGCAGCATCAGCATTGGAAATCCTGGAGAGAGCCATTGTCAGTTTGCAGACCCATGGTTACCATTCACACTTTATGAAGATTAACTGTCATTGTGTGAACCAGAATGCTACAAGGCCAGTGTGTACAAGTGTGAGTCCTATTTCCCAAACCCATTTTCTCCAGGTCCAGAGTTGTGTCCACTGCAGCGTGGAGCTCTCTACATACCAGAAGCAGAACAAAACGCTCCTTCACAGGCTCGAACAGAGGCTTTAAATCAAAGTGCTTCCAAATGACATCAGGTTCCTGGAGCCCTGTGAGAGAAAAGAGGAGAGGGAGCAGTGAGTGCCTTTCATCTGAGCTTCAGTGGCGCAGCCAAACCCAGACTCACGTCTCAGCCTCCCGATGGGGGACAGACGACACTTACACACTCACACACAAACTTCACATCTCAGCAAGATGGGGACGAAAGAAAGGCGAAGCGAGATGCAGACACTTTGACTCCAGGCCTACCTCGCCTTTATCTGTTTCTCTCCGTCACTGTTGTCTTTATGTCGCTCGCTTGCTCTTTATTTTCACTGCTTTTACTGATGTTTACAACACATTGAAAAAGATGTAATGATACAAATATATAATATATATGGTTTGTTAAAACATTTAATCAATTAAAAGAGACAATTTCAGCAATATTTGTGAGTATTTTAATACATTTAAACAGCAAAGGAAAATAGCAGATTTTGTAAGAATAAAGTTTATTCTGTAAACTTCATACAAGTTAAATAAATAATAATAATAAATATATATATATATATATACATACATATTAGTGCTGCTGTGCAATGATAATTTGCATCCAAAAATAATGCTAAAATGTTTTGTGTACATATTTCTATATTTATTATTATATAAATATAATATATATTATATAAATATATACATGTACATAATTTTTTAAAAATATACTATATGTGTGTGTCTTTATATTTAGGCTACATAATAAATATACACAATACATACATATATATATATATATATATATATGTAAACAAAAACTTGATTCATTGCAATTAATCACTGCCCAGCACTAATAAAATATAAAAATAATAGAATAAAATAATAATAGAAAAGTAGATTATATAAATAAGAATATTTTAATAAATCAGAATTTTAAAACAATAACCAATTTGATATGTTTATCAATAAATCCAATTTTATTTATGTAACAAATAAATTCAGATTAAGGTGCTTTACAAGCAAGAAACAAATATGCTAAAATTGTCATAATAAATATTCATATTGCATCTAAAATAAACGTCAAATAATCAGAAACTAAAATTTGAGTAAAATCAAGCTTTCACATGATCACAGAAATTTACTGTTAATATTAGTAAGCTTAGAGCATTAAAAACACCATCATCATTTCAAGTAATTTCAAGTTTATTTTACATTCAGGTGTAAGCAAAAGCAGTGTTGACCAAAGGAGTGACTTTGGAAATTGCACCAGTTGATACAGGCCTGAGAGGCGGGATTCATCAGGATTAATCAGCCAATCACAGCGCAGCGAGTTACTCTCATATGACCTCTCTTTAGATTTTATGGACAACGAAAACATTACACTGAAATCATTGAAGAAGAACCCTTATTTATGATAAAACCATGCATAAATCGGTCTGTTTAGTAATACTGAGTGGCTAAGTTTTGTTACAGCGGCGCAGAATGGAAGCTAAATGAACAGGAAAAAGCCCTAGCCATCCATAAAAAGCCTACAAAGGCATTTGAATAAGAAAACAAGCCTGTTGTGCAGCAATGAGAAAGTTAACATCTACAGCTCTTACAGATGTGACACGCCGTGAGCGTTTAAGTCCTTCAACTAAACGCACTTAGCAGCTCAAATGAGATGTTGACTCTGTTCTTATATCACAACAGAGCCACCAGGCAGGCGAGGCGGTGAGCGGTGCGACCCTGACAAACAGCAAACAAAGTATTCAAAGCGCTAATTGTTTTCCTCTCATATGTAAGCTGTCTTCAATTAAAGGAAAATGTGGCGAGTGGAGTAGACCTTATAAAGAAAAGGAACTCAAGCGGTGCTCGAGGGTTTCCTAGCAACAGGAGAACGGTGAGGTAAAGGCCAGTTGTTGCGTTCCTTTTGATTCGGCGCTGGAGGAAAGAAACCGACGAATCAGGAGAGTTTCACATTCGGAATATTTCAATGATCCCGGCTGAAGTGCTTCGGGAAGTTCAATCCGTGTCCAGAAACTACGCGAAAGTTTTGAAAGTGCGCAACAAAGGCCCTCAAAAGTGCAACTCGCGCACAAACGTATGCATATCCAATACAATGAAAACAGCATTTGTAATTATGCCCCAGCCTCCCCATCCCTAATTTCTTAATCTTCAAAGCTGCCCAACGGTATTGTTTTGCCTGGGTATGGCTGTTTCCGAACGCTATTCACCCCATTCAGCTCCCTGAGGCCGAGCAGAAGCATCTGCAGACAACGGCTCTGAGCTCCCTCTTTCTCAGGGTGTCCAGCTGCACAATGGATTTCTTCAGCTAGAGCACAAAAGAGGTTTGCGCGTGAAAAAAAAGGTTCAAATTCAATGGCATTCCTCTTCACAATCAGCCCGGCATATGCACTAACTAACTCACACTCACTCGCTCAGGGATGGGTGACGTTGTATTGTAAGCGAGACCCTTAGTCAGAAACAAAAGGCATGAAAGTGAAATATGTTGTGGATGAGGGATGTCGCTAAACTAAACACGACTGCATTGTATGTAGCACCATAGAAAAATGACTAGATAGACAAAAGTATTTGGACATCTGACCATTACTCCAATAAGCACTGCATTCGAAACACTCCCCCTCATTGAAGCTATAACAGCCTCCACTCTTCTTGGAAGGCTTTTGCTTTGTTTTTGTAGGAATTTCTGTCCATTCATTCATTTTTGAAGAGCATTTGTGAGGTCAGGTTGGATGAGAAAGCCTGGATCGCAATCTCAATTTTAGTTCAGATGTTCGATGAGGTTAATGTCAAGGCCCGTGCAGGTCAGTCACATTCTTCCGCACCAGACTCATCCAAACATGTATTTTTTTGGACCTTGCTTTATGCACTTGGGCACATCATGCTATAACAGCAAAGGGTCTTCCCCTTAAGCAGACATTGTCCCCCCTAAGCTGAAGCATTAAGATTGCACCAACACTCCCAACTCGTATTGACACTGGGGCGCTTGGTTCTTTTTAGCGTCACTAAAACTGTTGAGACTGTTTACACTGAAAAATCACACCGCAACATATATGCTATAATGGCAATATTATCACCCAATATATCATTTAATCACAACAATACAATTCCCAGTGCACATTGACACCAAGGGTTTCTTATTTAAAGCAATGGATGACCTGCACATTGAAAGATGATGCTAAAGGGGTACCCTGTGCATCAAAAAGTGATGCTAAAGGGTCCTGACCAAGCATCAGTACGTGACGAGTTGGGAGTGACAACTTGTGATTACTTGCATTAAAATGTTTTTGTTACATAATATAATAATACCCTGGACCACAAAACCAGTTGCTGGGGTATATTTGTAACAATAGCCAAATATACATTGTATGGGTCAAAATGATCAAATTTTCTTTTATGTCAAAAATCATTAAGTAAAGACCATGTTCCATGAAGATATCTTGTACATTTCCAACTGTAAATATATCAAGACTTAATAGTAATATGCATGGCTAAGAACTTAATTTCGACTTTTTTCCCGTTTTTTGCACCCTCAGATTCCTGATATCTAAATGGTTGTATCTCAACCAAATATTGTCTTATAATAACAACCCATTCATCAATGGAAATCTTATTTGGTCAAAATTACAGATGCTGTGTAAATCCCAATTTTAAATTTATGACTTATGACTGGTTTTGTGGTCCAGGTGTGTGTTCTGTGTAAATTTCTTAAGTAGAAAATACTTTGAAAATATTTACATGCATTTATTTGTCTATATTTATATTCATATATATTAGCGCTGTCAAATGATTGATCGCATCCAAAATAAAAGTTTTTCTTTACATAATATTTTTGTATGTACTGTGTATATTTATTAAATATACATAAATACAAACACATGCATGTATATATTTAATGAAAATATGTTAGGTTTATATATTAAATATATTTAGATATAATATCAAATAGATATTATATCTAAATATATTATATAGAAAATAAATACATAAATGCATTTACATGTAAATAATTTCAAAATATATACTGTTTGTGTGTGTTGTAATATAAACATAATAAATAAACACAGTATAAAAACATATATTATGTAAATAAAAACTTTTATTTTGGATGCAATTAATCGCAATTTGACACCACTAATATATATATATATATATATATATATATTATATACACACACTGATGTTAAACTTGTGCAGTTCATCTTAAACACACAAGATAAGACCCTAAAAGGGACAAAATTCTGAAGCAAACCAGGTTCTTCTTGTCATAGGAGCGCTGCTCTTCATTACAGTTTATCAGTTTATCAGTATCTCAGGTTTTGCTTTGTATATTTAGATTCAACCAGGACTAGATGTATCATTTTCGTTTTTAGTCTTGACCAACGGAACCAAGAAAAATGAACTGAAAACACAACCTAAAAATAACAAGCATTTGTTTGGAAATCGGACTACACTTATTACTACCCTAATGCTTTCAAGTGCATGTTTACATTATGAAGGGCCCTAAGCAAAATAGGGGTCGTTTGCAATTGTGTAATTTGCGTGGTGGGTAAACCTACACAACTGAGGTTGTAGCACACATGTAAATAAGTAATGCAGAAAGCTCTGTCAAAGAGTATTTATTACTTTATTCCTTTTACATCATTTCTGGTATTTAAAAAATATAAAATTAGCACATAAATCTGCTTATCTGGTGTCTAGATATTATTCAAATTCGCCTTAAATCATTTGTGTCATAAGTGTTAATTTTCCGAAATTAAGATTTACACATGATCTGAAAGCTGAATAAATAAGCTTCCCATTGATGTATGATTTGGATGGATAGGGCAATATTTGACTGATATACAACTATATGAACATCTGGAATATGAGGTTACCGAAAAATATAAATGCTGAGAAAATCACCTTTAAAGTTTTCCAAATGAAGATCTTATCAATGCATATTACTAATCAAAAATTCAGTTTTAATATATTTCTGGTAATAAATTGAGTAGCTTTGTGTAACATGATCTTTACTTACTATCCTAAGGATTTTTGGCAAAAAAGAAAAATCAATAATTTTGACCCACTCATGTATTTTTGGCTATTGCTACAAATATACCCCAGCGACTTAAGACTGTTTTTATGGTCCAGGGTCACTTTTGTGTGTGTGTGTGTGTGTGTGTGTGTGTGTATTATCATATACAAAGTGAAAACTTATAGTTCAAGTATAATCTACTGAAAAGTCGCACACATCTCTTCAGCAAACTTAAGGAAATTTAATGTCCATAACAAAGAGTAACGCTTTGTTCACATCAAGAACAACTGACATTATTTCAACTACATTTCAACGCTGAAGGTCAGTCATGTGCCGGCTGGGTATTCTCCAACCTTGTCTCATAAAAATATGTCACTCAAGTCCGTTTTTACGTGTCTTACTGTGGCGGATCGGAATTGAAATATCCGTAGACTGTCTAAAAGCTAATGCTCCATCATGTTGGAAATATGCCTTACACCAAATCCAACCCTAAACCTAAACTGTAGTGTTAACAAATGCAAAACATATATAATAATGCATTTGTTGATGCAACCGTGCCATTTCAACTTCCTTTTACACAGATTTGAACTGTTTTGTCGAACCGTAGTTACACAGGGTTCGAACCGGAGCTCCTCGCCTCTCAAGTACATCTCTGTACTCAGTGAGCTACCGAACAAACCTACCGCCTATGAAAACTCATAGATATGAAGCTGGATATATGTGATGCTGACATTCAAAAGCATCAGTTTTCAAATCTCCCAGCATATTAATATTGTTTTGAACATGACATACTTCAAGTAATTGTTCAAAAATTACACTTTCGAAACTTCGAGTTTTACAGCCTCTAGAGTTCATTTGGAAACCAGTGATATGTACTTATTGGTACGTATTTCATGTCTTGCTAGAACGTGTACCCAGGTACATTTATACCTGGTAATACGACAATTCCAGTTACATTTGTGATTTAGAAGCTATTACAATATACCCAGTGAGTGCTGCACATGTTAAATAGACTTCCCTCACTCTTCTCCTCTTGTACCCAAGGCCTTCCCCAAGAGGGTGAATTAGCTCTCCTATCACATCCTCTGTCTGGGCCCAGGGAGCTCTATTGTCACCCCATACAACAGTCCCTTTGGCACCCCGGCTGCTTAACACCCTAAGGCTCCTCATTCTCAATGACCGGGCTTCCAGCAGGCAAAAAAGGGCCTGGGCGTACGTCACCTAGCGAACCGCCTAATCTTCTTGCCCTGTGCATTTGCACCAGCCATTCTGTGGCACGAATCAAAAGCCACCTCGCTAATTAGAGCCCTCCATCCTTTTACTGTTATTCCACCATAGAGAAGTGATCTCTGTCTGCGTATGTATAGAAGTAAAGGCAATAAAATGCATGCGGTCTCAAGGATGCTTTGGAAAGCTGTTCTTTAGTTTAAGTCGGCAGAGCCTATTTACAAGCAGAAAAGCACTTGAGAGCATGTGTGAAAACGAACGCAGGGAATTTACGCATTTCATTCAAAGCTGTGTTGTTGTGTGACTTCTGGCATTGAGAACTTGAATTTGAAGTGATTCGAAATAGGTTGGCCTCTAATCTAAGTCAGACTCAAACAAGCAACGTATTAGCGTTTGACACTGGAGGGTTTTTTCTGTGAGTGAGAATCAGCATTTCTCCATGTCAACATATTGCGTATTTAATTCAGTCAGAATAATAGTTGTGAATCCTAGATTGACATGTATTATGACCCAGAGAGGCCAAATTTGATTGCAATTAAACAATTTTTAAAAGTTACTCTCAAACTCTTTACTGCATTAAACTTGAAGAAACCATAAATATAAACCGCAAAAAAACATATTACTTAGTATTTTGTTTTGTTTTCCAGTATAAATATTTAAATATTCTTATATCAGAATACATTTACTTGAGAAGCAAAATGACACAGGGTATTAAGTCTTGTTTTCAGAAAACGTATCAAAATTAAGCGACTTAAAACAAGAACAAATATCTGCAAATATGAGGAAAAATAATATCGTTTTACAGTTAAATTAAAAAGAAACATTAACACTTAATTTTAACATTTTTTCAATTTTTGCAGTGTTGCTAAAAGTTAGAATTTTTTGTTATGTTGTTGAGAAAAGTCTTACCAAGCATTTATTGAATCGAAAATAAATATACAGCAATATTTAAAATAATCTAAAATAACTATTTTCTATTTTAATATATTTTAAACTAAAATGTATTCATGCGTTTAGTTTTCAGCATAATCACTCCAGTCTTCAGTGTCACGTGATCCTTCAGAAATCATTCTAACTGCTAATTTGCGGTTTTGGAAACATTTCTTCTTCTTCTTATTATTATTATAAATGTAAAAAAAAAATGTTTTGCTTCTTTACCTTAAAAATGCTTTTAAATCAAGCTAATTTAAATAATAAATTCTTTATCCCATACATATTTAGCCAAACATTAAAGCTTGTATCAATAAAGTTGTGAACTTTAAGTATCAAAGAGTCTCTAAACATTTATTGTAGACCTGCACGTACTTCACAGAACCGTATTTGGCCATTTAAATAGTGCCCTCTAGAGGAATAATTACTGTATTACAAATTACAGCTCAGAGATGATGCAGCTTAAATACAAACATTAACACAATAAAAATGACTATAAACAAAAATAAGTCCAAAAGTTGTTTAATTTTGTTTATGGTTAATGTATAATGTCAACCCCAAAACTGCGGTTTGAAGCCATGGCAACCAAACTGTGGGCTCATTCACCAATGCCCCACACAGGGTCTGTATTCTCCCTGCTTTCTCTTTTCAGCACAGCTCTGCTAGCTCTGAGCTTCATTCACGCCCAGTCAGCGCCACCAGTGTGCTCTTTTCTCCACTCATATAATTGGTGAGCTCAGGCAGAAATATTCAAGCCCAGCACACCGTAGCCACCCAGAACAGAGAGTATGTGATGCTGTATGGCCACACGCCAAAAGACCAATACATTCAAAAACACTTTACACAGACATTCACCTACATCACTGACTAGCTATCAAAAACAACAATTTTATATCAAACAGAAGAAAATAAAAAAGTTTATAAATTAAAAAAAAAGATTTAAAAAA
The DNA here is from genome assembly GCA_032361145.1 of Enteromius fasciolatus. Taxonomy (NCBI): domain Eukaryota; kingdom Metazoa; phylum Chordata; class Actinopteri; order Cypriniformes; family Cyprinidae; genus Enteromius; species Enteromius fasciolatus. The sequence goes on along the minus strand of JAUMHR010000090.1, from coordinate 9,509,575 downwards.
AAGTCTAATTAAATAAATATATTTTTATTGTATATTTCGGTTAGACTGGGCAGATTTAAGATCAAACTAGAGTAAATAATAGACCAATTAAATATTATTACTATACTAACATAACACTAGAGAAAATAGATGGATATTATTTATTTTTCAAATTATCCAATTTTTGTTTCATTTTTATTCAAATAACCAATTCAGCACCAACCTGGAGAACAATAAGTAAATAGATAAATATTATCACGTATTATATTAATGTATTATATTATTTCATCATGCATATTCTATGAATGCATATGAAGCTATAGAAAAATGTAAATAAACCAATGAATATTTTTATTATGTATTACAGTATATTAATTGTTTTCTCTTGAAATTAAAGTTAAACATTAAAACTAGAGAAAATATATATTTTTAAATTAAGTTAACCACTTCAGTCAGCATGCTGAACGTGATACATATTGTATGCAATATATATTAACAACAAAAATAATAATATTAATCATAATATTAATACTTCCTCTATCTTATCACAAAAGACAAACATCAAGATGGGCCTGACTAGTATTTCACATTTCACGTGCCGACTAATTTGGCACTGCCTTTTGGCCACCTTTCACAGTGGGGTGTTATATTCTAGCGGCACCTTGAGTCCTTAAAAATTTAATTATCTTTAATTTGCTAGCACCACGTTGATACATGCTTGTGAAATGGATTTGAGAGACATATCATTAGGTCCCTCTGCTTCACACGGTTTAAACAAATAAGCAAGCATTAAAAAAAAAAATACAGGACCGGCTCCACAAGGGTCTAGGGGCATCTGGTCATCATATTACAGGGTTAGTTCAAAAAGCTCTTGGATTTCATAATCCAATTTCATCTTGTGGTCTGAAGATGAACAAAAGTCTTACGAAGGTTTGAAACGAGTATTTAACAACATAATCCTTAGTTTTGGGTGAACTAACCCTTTAAGACACGGAACCTGGCCTCATAAAAACACGTCTTTAAATCCACAAGACTGAAGAACATATATTTGATGATCATTTCAGTATTTTCAAAACCTAATCCAGTTCAACTTGCTTATCTCCACAAGAAACGTATGGCACATTTGTCGCTGGTTCTCTGAAAACATTCATTATAAAAGTATGTCTCACATCTCTGAAACCACTTTCATCATCAGCGGTTCTGCGCACTGCCGCCACGTCATCCATCTTAATGAGATTCGGAGACCAACGAAGTTCAATACATTGGTGAGGAGAAGCATTGCGTAAACATTAACCAGAAACCTCAGTCAGGAGACCAAACGTGAAATGTTGGCGTGCTGGCTAAGGCTCTGTTGTTAGGCATCCACAAGATTTCACAGGTTTGTGAGGAATAGCCAGTCCAGGTCTCTAGTAATGGAGATGGAGCTCCAGCACTGTCTGAACATCACTTCCAAAGGAAGATCTCCACAAGCAGCATGCCGCCTGTAGACACTTTTGATACACATGATGGCCACCTCCTTCATGGGATGGTCAGCAAGCCACGCAAGAAGCTGCAGGTGATTGTTTGTGTACTCTTCGTGGAGCTTTTTGAGAGGTTCACCTTCTTTGGGATTGTTTGCAATATGATCCTTTTCTGCACCATCAAGCTGGGATACAGCAGTTATCAAGCAGCCATGGTGAACACATGCTTCGTAGGAGCCAGCGTACTTACACCGGTTCTTGTGGGATGGTTTGCCGAGACGTGTTTGGGAAGGACAACCGTTCTCAGTTTTTGTGCGCTTCTTCATGTCTTCGGTTAGTGGTCGTCATTTTAATGAATCCTTAGTAGACTTGGTAATCTACGTACGAATAACATTTATACTTATCATCTAACTTACCTCACTTAAAGCCACTTGTGTTGTTCAGGATTTCTTCAGGATAACTCATTATGTATCTACGTACAAGAATAGCATATCTGTATATATGAAGAGTTTGAATGCAAAAACTAATTTGACAATTCTCAAAATTATGTTTTTTCATTGTGCATCACAATTTACCTCAATCAAACTGCAGTTGGGTTATTTTGACTATAGGTTAAAAAATAACTATAAAACCTAATAAAAACAACATGATTTTTAAAAATGTAAAAATAGGTAGCCTAAGTTCCTGTTTCTTGATCAGTTTAACGATCAGTCCTTTCTGTATAAAAGTATACATTTCTTTAAATAAAGAAATAAAAATCTTACCAGGCCCCAAAATTTGAACATAGTGTATTTTTAAAAGACTTAATTGATTCAAATAATTTTAAGTGTAGCATGTAAACAAAAATTATACTTCTTTTTTGCATTAAAAAGTTTACATTTGCTCCTGTTTACATTTTAAATTTAGTTTTCAAATGTATTCTATATAGTATATTGGTTTTTATTAAATATTATACAGTACCTAAAAGTTCTGTAACCACAGAATAACTCATAGTTAACTATTAACAAGAAACTTAAATACTTTAGTACTGGAGGAAATATCTTAGCATCCATGGAATAATGTGTTGGACCTTGGAGTAAACATTGCTGAAAACAAACAATTCTATGCTGGACCAGACTGGTTTAGGCAATTGTTACAATTTGCTGGTCTTTTCAACAGGGGGATGTATAATTGCCATGAAGTGTTGATACAAACTAGACAACTGACTTTCTATTTCTGGTCTATTTTTTTCTAGGAACCGTCTTGCTTCCTGTGGTCGCATTCCCTTTTGAGGATTTCTATATAAACACACATAATATTGTGCATCGACTTGAGCCTCACGAGCAACACATGCTATTCTACACGGGGCTTGTTGCCGTGACTCTTGGCATTGGCGGCATCCGTGCCATCCTCTGCCCAATGGCAGCCTATCACCTTCAAGGCTGTGATCAACACCAGCTCCTGTCATTCTTCAACTGGTAAGATGCTAAAACACAGCATTTTGTTGCACTGGTAGAAAATGCAGTTGCCTTGTATTTACGCGGACACCTAGTTGTGTGGATCTAAAAAGCATACGATTGCAGTTTACATTGTAGAAATGTGCTATTCGCCATGATTCATTCATTGTGAGAGGAAAAGTGTCAGAAAAACAGGTTTACTGAGATAAAGTCCCGAGATAAATACTGTTTTAGCTTTTTAAAGGTCAGTAAACCTAAACTAGCGCAAAGTCTAGAGATCTAGCTGAACTTGAGCTCAGCGTTTTAGATAACATCATATACTCAACCATTCTTCTCCTATGACTTACGTCTTCCGCCGTTTTAGAGAATATTACTGCGTAAGCGTACACTTTCTTCTAGGCACAAGCAGCCGCAGATTACACACATGATTTCACTCGGATGTAAACAAGGCTGATTACGTCAGTTATGTTTAAGCTTGCATATGCGGTGCGTTGAGAACGGCGGAAGACGTAAGTCACAGGAGAACAGTAAATTATGTTATGTTTGTTTTATTTGCACAAAAAAGTATTTTCATAGCATCTCAAAAGTGAGGCTGAGCCTCTGATAGGGTGAACTAACCCTTGAATGAGTGCATATTTAAAACACTT
>JAUMHR010000090.1:9494646-9505953 GCA_032361145.1 Enteromius fasciolatus | reverse complement strand
TCATAGCATCTCAAAAGTGAGGCTGAGCCTCTGATAGGGTGAACTAACCCTTGAATGAGTGCATATTTAAAACACTTGGTACAACAGATCCAAATGCTGCAGTTGTTTACAATCCACAGGTTTTACTGGCTGGTCAACCTGAACTCAACAGTTGTTTTTTTGGGGATTGCCTACATTCAGCAGTCAATTGCCAAAAACCTTTGTTTTCTCATCCCTTTCACCTCTGTTCTCCTCACTCTCATCGCCATTCACATGGTACGCAACAAGCTCACTTTCCGACCAAAAAAAGGTAACAATGTCATTACATTTACTGAGAAGTCACTGAGAAATTCTGTTCAAATGTTATGAAAGCTGTTCCTTAACATCTTTGAATTTTTCGTCTTTGGACTAGGAGGCAGTTCCTTGCTAACTACTCTGGGAGTCTTCCTCAATTCTTTCAAAATGTGCTGCCTCCATTATCGCCATTTAAGTGGAGATGTCGCCAACTGGTTAGACCGTGCCAAGGAAAACAACGGGGGTTGTTACAGTGAGACAAGTGTGGAAAACGTCAAGATCCTAGTCAAACTTTTCCCTCTCTTTGGCCTTCAGCTTTTATATCGAGCTTGCATTACCCAGGTGAGTGTGCTTAGCTAAGTCTATACTTTGGTTTAGCAATTAGCTTCTGTAATATCTTTATTTCAAATCTTTTAACAGATCCCTTCAGGCTATTATCTGCAGACAATGCATTCCAACTTAAAGCTCAATGGCTTTCTCCTTCCTGTAGCAGCGATGAAGGTCATCAGTATACTGCCGGTGTTGATCTTAGCACCAATGCTGGAGCTTCTCAACACCTGCTACCAGTCTCCAAAGAAAATACTGCCCTCACCAGCCACATGTATAAGTAAGCATCCTAACTACAGTTAATGAACCTTTCGTGTAACTCATGCGGCCTTCATGCGCAATTGGAAATGCCCCACTTATGCTGGTTGAAAATTTCTTTACATCTCGATAGCCATCATTAAGTTAAACGATCTAAATGTATTTATCATCTGTGGAAAGTGTAGGACCGTAAAATATTCGGCCAATCATATCTCTCAGTCCAAGGGCTTCGATAGGCCAGAGACCGTATTACTATTAAGAGGTGAGAAGGTCTGTATTATTTACTATTGAAGAAAGCGTAACTTCAACTTGGATCACATGTGCCTTACAACCAATCAAATTATAGATTTGGCATGAGTCAGAGCTGTGTGCTACGCTCAATAACCATATGCATATACCATATATGCCGCAAGATGAATCCCATCCATCGCAAAGTCCCTGCAGCTTCTCTTTTTAATGTAAACTCAAAAAATGTTTGAATCCAAAACTGTTGCTTAGTGTAAAACATCTTGAAGATTAGCCAATAGGTTGTCGATTCATTAAAGGGTTAGTTCACCCCAAAATCAAAATTCTGTCATTCATTACTCACTCTACACTAAGACCACTCACTTTAGGAACACAAATTAAGATATTTTTGATTAAATCAGAGAGATATCTGACCCTCCACAGACAGCAACACAACTGAAATGTTCCCAGATCCAGAAACATACTAAATACATGGTAAAACAGTCCATGTGACATCAGTGGCTTAACATCAGTTTTGTGACGCTTTGAGAATTTTTTTTTTTGCGCACAGAAAACAAAAATAACATAAATTGTTCCCCCACTCCCGAGTTCTGTCTTTTGCCATTTTAGAGATTATCACAATGCATATGTGCAGATAAACAACGCTGATTACGTCAAATACTTTCTGATGTAATCGCCAAAATGGCGGAAGACGTAAGTCAGGGGAGAAGAATGGTTGAGTAAAGATTTTTTTTTCTTCTTTGGGCAAAAACAAGTATCAAGTTGATCCACTGATGTGAAGGACTCTTTTACTGATGTATTTACTACGTTTCTGGATTTAATCTAGTAATGAAGGACAGAATTTTAATTTTGGGGTGAATTAACCCTTTAATTTTATATATAAATAAAATCTAGTGCATTTTTACTATTAGGCTATAAAGGCTACATTTCCCTGCAGCTATGGGTCATGCCTGCGCAGCTCTCTCAGCACTACTGGCAGGAATCTCCGAAATTCACAGGAAGGATTACCCACAAGTGGAGCAGACGTTATCAGGAAAAGTCCTGCATGTGTCCTCTATGACCTGTTTCCAGCTTACACCCCAGTACATTTTACTAGGAGTGGCAGAGGCCTTCGTGACACCAGCGTGTACGTATTCTTGATTCACTTTCTAAAACATGATTCTTCATGACGCTAAAGTGCTCAATAGGCAACATCAGTCCAGACGATTTGTTTTTACTTAGATCTGCCTCTCTCCTGTTCCTCTGACCAGGCTCTCTCATATCCTTCTGTCTGACTCCCAGCAACCTTAGAGGCGTCTCCTTGCACTTCCTAACCCTCTCTTATGGAGGTGGCTGTTTTCTAGGGGCTTTCCTCATTCACGTTCTTTATTTTGTGTCGGGAGGTAAAAACATTTCACTTTTGAAATTTGTTATTGGGGTGCAATTGAACATGAACTCAATATTGTGTTTTATGATTACAGGAAACTTCTATCCTAGTAACCTCAGCAGTGGCAACATGGAGAGGTTCTTCTTTATTCTGGCCATATTAATGGCTATAAACACGCTGGTGTTCTGGAGAATATCGCAGAGGTACGGTTCAAGCTTTGAATATGGCAAGTTTACAGATGTGTTTACAGACGAACCTTCATAATATGTTTGAGCAGGTATGCAGATCTGAGCATGGAGCTGAGTAGCGGGGTAGGAAACAGTCACCTCTACGAGAAACTCCTGCAGTACAAGACCTGTCTGCGTTTTTATGACACGCTGGATCGTTCGGACACCCTGACGTCCATGGAAACTGTCTTGTGAATTCATCCTACAAATCCTGTAATGCTGGCGTTACACAAGAGACTTCGAACAGACTGATTTCCATTGTTTGGAACTACAGCGATAGCTGTAAATAATGCAATTTAAAAGTATTTAAAAAAAAAAATAAAGCTATTTTATGATATAAACGAGTTACTGTTTCTACAAAACCATGCTACAAAACAAAAACATGGCCGTATTTTTAAGTATTTTTAACATTGTACATGACGACGGACAGATGTTGCATTTTGGTTAAGAATGAAAATTGTCAGCATTTGACATTAATTTAAAGTTGCTTTAAAGTTTTAAGTTTTGCTTACACAACCTAAAAACAACAAATAACGACGTCGGCTTTAGACATCAAATTAACATTGACAGTAGATGTTGAATTGACATTGAATTTAACCAAATAATATCTTATGATGCTGTGGGCCTGCTGGGTAAAGTGTTGTTAGATGTTTCTGATGCTATAAACTGTGTTTCTGGAACACTGTAGGGGGGAAAACTAATTTACAATGTGAAAACCCAAACGTGTCGGTAGAAATAATAATGTCAGATAAAAATATTATTATAATCTTTTACAACATAAAAAAAGGCTTTTACACCAGTTTGCTAGGATCATATTTTTTGGTTTGTTAACGAAGATCAGGCTATATCTTTTAGGTTTAGGGTTACTTTTTAGCTCACAATTCTGCTTTTTCTCAAAAATATGGTAAGATAAAGCTCCCAATTACGAGATAAAAACTATTTTGAGAAGAAAGTCAGAATTTCATGCCTAAACTCCCAATTCAATTTCCTGAAAGAAATCCAGGAAGAAGCTTCCATAATTTAATTAATTGCAAAAGAGATGACACTATACCGGATTAATTCAAACCCACCTTCCTAATGTGCCTTCCTTCCTCATCATACACAAAAACCCGGGTTAATCAGAGCATTGTGTGACAGAGAGAGTAAAAACACACCCTCTCACAACTGGATGGGATGAGATCCGCCTTCGTTGCTACGGACTCGCGTTTGTTCCTCTCAAGATGGACCTCCCTGGACCCATACGAAGACGGCTTGGAGATTTCTCCAGAACCGTGTTTGTGGACCAAAACCGAGCACAACCCTCTGCGGAGGAGCACGCTGACTTTCTGAACCAGAGTAAGCACGTTGCGTCTAAGTTGGCGAAATGGTGACTTTGTTTATAGGTGCTAGCTGCTGGGCTAATTCATCTGGTTAGCCGAGTTTGTGCGTCACGTAACGTAACCGTTAGTGTAGCTTCTGTTAGCAAACACCACATGTTGCTTACCTGATTTACAGATACACTAATGCTTTATATCACTGTTAAACGGGGTTGGTAACATTCTTTTCCTGTGACTCAGACTGAGCTGACTCGTGCCTACCGTTACCTAAACAACAGCGAATCGATTCATTGTTTTGAGTCGGATCTTTTAATGAATCTATTAAACATGTTCACAAACCGATCTGAACAATTAATTCAGAAATCGATCGGTTTGTGTCAAAACCCAAAAAAAAAGTGAAAACCTGAAAAATAAGTTAATGTAATAGCATAAGGTTACAATTAAAAACAATTTAATACAATATGACATAAACGAACTGTTCGAAAGAACCTATTCGCAAAAATGAGTCGAACGTCCATCGCCGTATGTTCTTTGTTCACCAGATAAGGATGTAGTGTCAAGTCTCCCGCTTCAGATGTCACTTTACTTTAACATGTGGTTCTTTCCTTTCTGGTGGATCAGTGAGGTTGTGATGCTACAACTAAAGGTGATTCTCCACTACCTAATCTTTTTAAACCATTTAGTCTGGAATCACTGACTGACTATTGCTGTTTAATCACTGTTTAATGCTGTTTTTTTCATTTAGTACCCAGCTCTTGTAGATTATTACAAATTCATCCTGAGCACAATTCTTATTTTAATGACCCTGATCGAGGCCATCAGACTCTACCTGGGCAATGTTGGAAATCTGCAAGAAAAGGTAAACCCCATTTACCTAAAGTATGTCATTTGTTTTCCCCCTAATCATCCCATTTTTTTACACAGGTTCCAGAATTGGCTGGTTTTTGGCTACTGACTCTTCTGCTCCAGTTTCCCCTGACTCTGTTCCAGCTCTTCAATGAGGCTATTCTCATTCAACCTTTGGAGAGAGGAGTTCATATTATATTGGCCTTATTTATTTTTTCAGAGGTATGAATCTATGTATATTTCTGTATCAATATTAGATTCTAATTATTTAAATGTTTTAAAGAAATTTAATACTAAATATTGTGGGGGTTTTTCAGGCTCTTTTTGGATTTGTTGCTTTGCGTGCAATGGTCCGACACACTGAAAGTCGCTTCCATTTGAGGCAATTTGATGGGATTCAGGAATTAAGGACGTGACGAGACCTGCACTGATGGACTATTAAAAACACTGCAAAGATTTATTTGAAAAATACAAAGACTTCATCCATTATCAGTGGCAAGCAGAGAAGTTGTTGAGTTTAATTTTTACTGTGGCTGTTTTGTTGCCTTATTTTATACAAACAAATCTTGCCTTGTATTGTATTTTGTATGTAAAATAATAATAAACATTAAAAAATAATAATAAATAAATATTTTAATAAAAAACTAATTAAACACATCATTGTTATAAAGCACTAAATAATATATTGTAGTATTGTAAATATTGTAATATATTGTATTTCAGAATATAGCTATAAAAATAGGAAAAAAGTCTTTGTTTCCAGTGTTTATGTATCTTTTATTAAATGCAACTAGTAAAATATTGTACAATTGAAATAGTGAATTGCATATTCAGGCACATGGCTTCACAGAAAATGGCCTGCTCATCATCTCCCGCTCTTCATGTGCTTTTGTCTGGCTTGATTGGCTTGTCATAAGACTGCAGCGTGTGAGATGTTTGACTACAAACATCTCTGTGGACTCCACTTGCATGAGTCTTGAGTCAACTTTGATGAAACCTGGTGCAGAAAATCAGCATCTGAGTTAACTTGCTACGACAGAGAAAGATATGTAGAAGTTCTTCCTGCAACATACTTTTCCTCACTGCTCAGGCTATCTGTAGAAGCAACATTTCTCCTGACAACCTGAGTTTTGCTTCCTTTGGGCAGCCTTCCCAACCTCAGACTGCCGATGACCGCCTGTTTTCCGAACATCTGACCACTTCTAAAAAAAAAAGCAAGCACAGGATGACAGCAGTGAGGAGAGATGATGACATTCTGCACTGTATGTGACAAGTGTCAAGCAAACGGCCGGAAAAATAAACCTGTGTAGGTCAGGGAGGAGGCAGGAAGCATCTTGTTTACTGATTTGGTTGGCCTTTCTGGACTTCTCTGTATCTGGTGATGCAAGGCCAGCCACAGCACCTGGAAAAGGTGGGAAGATTAATCAAGTTCCAGGCATCACAATAACACTGCCAAAACATTTGAGGGCAGTTTGCTAGATTAAAATAAATGTTAAGAGCTTTCTAAACTGGAAAAGGCTTGCACTGAGATATCTTAAAATACATTATTGCTGTTGTTTGGTCTTAAAATGCTCACAGCTCATGCATTTTTGTAAAAGTTTTGGCAAAGGTCTAGTCCTGGCTTAATCTAATTCCTATCCGTGAAAACCGGCCCTTGGAGACTGCATTTAAATCTGATATTGAATTTCAAATTGTGTAGTGCACATTTATAATGCACACAATTTTATCATAATTTTTCCCAGCATATCAGCCGTACCAGTAATCAAATAAATAGCAAATGTTTACCTTGTCCATCTGTCTTACGACTGATCCTCAGGGTTCCCATGTTGTCTAGTGGCATTAAATGTTTGATGGGAATATGGGTCAGCTGCATCTGACTTTCCTGCCTGAGTTTCTGTTGACTGTGGACAAATAGTATTTAATTGGTTTAATATTATCATAATTGTGTTTGTGTGTGTGTATATATATATATATATATGGTCATATAATTAGAATATCTTCAAAAGTTTATTTATTTCACTAATTCCATTCAATAAAGTGAAACTTGTATAATGTATACATTAAAGATAAAAGCCAGGCCACCACTACAGCCAGTATTATGGGCTATTTGCAAATAACAATAGCCAGGAGGACAAGTCTCATTTAAAACATCTGCTGGTGTTGGTCCACTGTGTTTTCTGAGGTCCAAGGTCAACGCAGGATGTTTTAGCTACCAGTATCTAGTTTAAGGACCCTGTTTCTTGGCCAGCAAACTCGTCATACCTTAACCTTAATCTATGGGGTAGTGTAAAGAGGAAGATGCAATATGCCAGACCCAACAATGCAGAAGAGCTGAAGACCACTATCAGAGCAACCTGGGCTCTCACAACCTGAGCAGTGCCACAGACTGATCGACTCCATGCCACCCCGCACTGCTGCAGTCCAAGATTTCTAAAAATTCTTTCTTTGTATCGGTCTTAAGTAATATTCTAATTTTCTGAGATACTGAATTTGGGGTTTTCATTAGTTGTCATTTATAATCATCAAAATGAAAAGAAACACTTGAAATATATCAGTCTGTGTGGAATGAATGTATACATTATACAAGTTAGATATTCTAATTATATGACCAGCACCTGTATATATATATATATATATATATATATATATATATTTATGTATACAGATTTAGATGGTTACTATGATTTATATAATGTTATATATAACATTATTTATTTTTATATATAACATTAACATTTCAAGAGCATTTACTCAATTAAATAAATATGTATGATTTATATAATTTATTTATTTTTATATAAATAAGATATATTTTATGCATGGAGCCATACACAATTACATACTATGCACGGCCACAGTTATTTCACTATATATAATTACCTATAATTATAATTTCATATAATTACCTTAACATTTCAAATGTGTGTGTGTGTGGCCTTGCTATTCAGTTTCTAATGTATTCATTATGCCACTGTGAAATGTAATTTGCTGTCATGTGATGTAGCCGACTTACCTCCTCTGTATAATGTTGGAAATATGGGGTCTTTCTGTAAGACGCAGCAAAATGATAAATGTTATCTATGTGGTCACAATTTTATTGAAAATCTGCACATAAGAAAAAAGAAATACCAACCTTTCATTTCTGGCTGAGGTCTGTAATCAGGGTAGAAAGACATTGTGTATGGCTGGACTGGTATAGTCAGAGACCTTTCTCTGGAGGCAGGTACCGACGGACATCTTTTCTGACCTCCAATAACTAGAAGGGTCTGTCGTTGTAATTGCCCCTGGGGGGCTGATGAGGTAGAGTGCTGATATGTTTTGTTCCCAGTATCAACTGAAAAATAGGACATGTTAGTTATAACTGATTTTATTTACTTTTCCCTTCATAGAAAGGATGGTGTATACAAGTACATGATTTATGTTTCTATATTTAATTATATCTACCTGAGGCAGAGTGGCGGAAAGATGAATAACCATTGTGCAAACTGGTGGCAGGCACAATCTGGAATAAATAGGGTTTGTTTTTGTTTTCCAAAAAAATCTGTATTCTGTATCATCTTAAAAATGATTTGATGGTCACTGCCTGATGAAATATCAATCCACATCAGTTACCTTTTCTGGTCTGTTCCCCCATAAATCTGAGACATTTTCTACAACACCAATGTGAGTGGTGGGATGAGGGATCCAAGACCGCACCGTCTGATTCGCCCGTACTGGACATGGCATCTACACAGAGTAAAAAATAAAAACCTTTTCACTATCAGTTTTACCACATATTATTTCTTTGGTCTTTTTTGTGTTTTTGCTGGTCCAAACTCACATAAAGAATTACCTTTTGTTTCTTAGTCTTCTTCCCAAAGCACACAGTTTTCTCTTGGATTCTCACTTTGACCACATCTTCATTTGAGGGCACAGGATCCTTCAGAAACATATACAGATATAAGAATATGCTTCTAACTTAAACCTTACATTTACTTGTAATTATATTTTAGATAAAATTTTACTTTTATATTTTATTTATTTAAATGAATACTTGACCTTTTTTTGTATTTTGCAAGATCATGATCTATAAGGAATAACCTATAAAAATGCATATTTAGTAAGACCTACCAAATGTTTGATGTTCCTTTGAATAATTTTGGGTCCTGCGCTCTGTACTTGTCGGAGTCGGTTCCTTTCTTTGCGGCTTCTTAGGTGTTTTGTCTTGCCCTACATTTGTTGTTTGTACACAGAACATTAGGAATAAACAGAAATTTCTTTAGGATGTCACTGAGAGGGTTTTGCTTCATACTGCACCTGGTTTGTGGCATTTAGAAGATGAACAGGAAGTCCATCTGATTCAGTACTGTTTGATCCACTTGTGCTGCACAGAACATCAACATTGTGAAATAATGTAATGTAAATTTGTAGATATCAAATATTCACAGGATGTTTTTTTACAAACATATTTGAATGGAATATGTTTTATTTGACTGTATTCCTACCTAGACTCAATGTCAATGTCAGACAGATCCTCTAAGGAGTCCACTTCTCTTCCCAGCTTTTGTCTGACCTCTTGTCTCAATAACAGCCTTAACTCCTCCAGACAGTTTTTGGTCTGTTTAAAATGTATTTCAATCAATAATGCACTTTTAAATCTAATTAAAACTGTATAACAAAAGCAATTCAAAGAGTTCAAAAAGTTCAAAGACAGGCCACCTTGGCTGGGTCAGGGTCACAAAAATCCAGCAGAGTGTCACAAAAACAGTAACCCATTGATTTCAGGTCCCGTGTGCTGAAGTGCGTTCCCTTCCTGTTGCCTATGAATAATAAAACTTTTCTTATATATAGAACTAATAAAAATGACTAAATTTCACTAAAAAATTACAAAAAACTAAAAAGAACTAAAAATGTAAATGCATTAAAAATAAAACCTGATTAAAATATTTAAAAACTATAATAGCGTATGAATAATACATTAAATAATAATATATTTTTATAAACATTTTTTGATAACTAAGTACCCTGTGTAGAGCCTCCGAAGGTTGACTCCATTGTGTAACTGTTTCTAATGCCTAGTCTCCACATGACGATGCGGCCGGTGCCCTCTTTGCTCTTGTGCATTTTGAACTTGCAACTCCTAAAAGAAAACTATGAGAGGACAAAGCATGCGTTCAAAACTGAAACACTCATATTTTGCTTGGGAGTATGACAATCACAGCCACTGGTAACCTTGTCTGTAGCATTCTTGCTCATCATGATAGGAAAAACCCGTTCTTGAAGACACTGCGAGGCCTTTTTCCGATCACTGCATCCATACATGAACACATTGTTTTTCCTGCTATGACCATGAAAATCACAGTAGACCACCACCTCTCTTTCAGCAAGCAACCTGTGGGATCAAATTAACCGGGTGCACATGTGCTATGTTGAAGGTGTCTGAATAAATTTTGGTTTGACAAAAGATTTCACAGTGACACAATTATTACTCACCGTTTCACCATGGTGCGAGTGTTCCAAATGCATGGGAAAGAGTCACGCAGCAGACTGCGGTAGTTTCGGTTCAAATCGCGGCCTGTGAGTGAACACCTGTAGTTTCCCACCACCACGCCGTCAGGGTTTAACATCGGTATAACCTGCAGCCAGAACATCTGTTAGTTCACTGTGGTAAACTGTTTACATCTCTTAACTCATTTGACATGGGTATATAGAAGTTTTAACCAAAACCTGTTCTCCATTCGTGCCCTGCATTCCTTCTCTCACCTTAAAGATGAAAATCTCCCTCAGCAAACGTGCGTCAGGCAAGTCGCTCAGCAGGAACTCCAGAAAACCCTGCATCATCCAAGAGCTGTTGGTTTCTCCTGGATGCACCCGTGCCGTCACAACAACTGCACGCTTGGCTTTGCGTTCTGCTAAGCTGTTGGACGGAGCTGTTACAGTCAACACATACACCGCATTTCCCGCCAGACTACGACAGAGCACCCGCAGCTTACAGTAAGCTGCACGGACAGGGTCTGAGATGACCTCACGCAGGTAATGCTGTAGGTTTGAATATGTATAAGGGTAGCAGTGGGCCAGGTAGCAGGTGTCACCGTCGAAAGGGAACTCCAGAGTCCAGGTGAGGGAGTACAGCGCTTTACTATCCTGTTCAGTGTTGTTTCTGTAGTACCTATAAAAGACATTGAGACATCATTTTATACAAAATAATTTATAATGTTTTTAGGGGTTGGCATATAGCCAAACATGTCAAAGTGGCACAAGTTCCCTGACATCATTTCAAGAGTTGACGCTTTCCTCATTAGTAGTACTTTTGCGTGTTTGGCATGCTGTCAGGGGAGCGTGCCCGGGAGAACGGTGAACCGCAAACCCTAGTGGTATAAACCCTAGCGTGGGCAAGGGTTCGAAGTTCGGCTCGATCCCAGACTGCTCCCCCTGGAGGCGTGAATTGGATTTTAGGCGGAGAAGGGGA
>JAUMHR010000090.1:9483058-9494546 GCA_032361145.1 Enteromius fasciolatus | reverse complement strand
TGTTAAGTTAATTCATATCGCGATCCTCTCGAAATGCGTTATTTGCAAAATGTTCACAATAAAGAAAAATCTTCATTTTTTTTCCCTATTTTTTTTCGGTAATTGTATTTATTTTAGATTTTTTTTATTATTAAAAATTACTTTACTGCTTATTAATAAACCAAAGTCATTTGGTGCAACCAACATGTGAAAATAAAAATTTTAAGGAAAAATTCTTTCAGTATTTTGTGTGCATTTACAGACATCAAGTCTCTTAAAATAGCAGATAATTTGACCTATTTAAGTTTATAGTATATTAAGTTTCAAGTAGTCTAACTCCCCAAAATTGTAGTAAAAATTCATAATTTGATATAGATTTGTATATATATATATATATATATATAATAATAAAAAATTATCTTATAAAAATATATAAAGTAAAATATGTCTTTACTTGATGGTTACACCACACTGCTTTTTTTTTTCCCAAAAATGTTTAAACCATATCAAATCAACTATTTTGCACAATTTCTATGGAAGCCCATTTCCACTAAAGGAAAAAAAACATGCTTTGATAAATCATAATGGACATAAATGATAATTATTAGGAAATTTTGTCCTACTAAGTCATAATAGAGATAAAAAGTTAAAAGTTAGCTATGACATAATTATAATATAAAAACTGAAAAGGATGTGATGACATACCAAGCCGAAACCATAATACAAAAAGTCAAAAATAGGACATAATTTTGCCCTTTTATTTAATTACTGTAGCTTAGTAGTGCACAACGCACAAAATTAGCACAATGCGATTTCATTGTGTTAATGTTGAGAATCCACTGTTTGTCACCTAATATTTGCTCCTGTTCGCTGCCATCCTTCGCCCTTCAGCCAGGCAGCGCGTTCAGAGTAGAGCAGTGGGCGCATTCCAGCACTGTACAGACTGCTGGCCTTCATCAGGTTGATGATGGTAAAGCGGTAGGTGACACCTACCCTCATGTTCCTCACCCGGAAGTAGAACCACTGAGTGTGCTTAGTGGTGTACAAGTCAGTGCGCAAAGTCAGCTCATAATCATACTGACCACTGGAAAGCAAAGATCAGAGTCGTTTGCATTAAATCAAGATACAGGCTTTACAGCTTGTTAGAAGAGACAAAACTACTTGTGGGAATATTAATGAAGCTGTGTGACTCACACTTGCACCGCTTTTTGTAGATTTCCACTCTCAAAACGGGACTCAAAAGCTAGCGCAGGCTCCTCCTGATGCTTGGCACAGGACGTGGCACTTTTAATGGGTCCTCTGCTCCCACCCACACGAGAGTAGGTGAAGTAAGAGGTTTTTGCGGCTAAATGGTGTGGTGAACCAACAGGTGAGGATATAAAACCAAAGTTTGGAGGTAGCTATGGATTTTTACACAGAGGACAGATTACAAATAATTTTTTTTACCTGGGTCTATGCGGTAGACAGTATTTCCCTTCACCCCTCCAGCAGGCATGGGAGCCTTTTCATCACCTGTTGGTTGATAAAACGGCTCCGGCTCTGAAGGGTCCCATTCTGGTTTTATAGACATTCAAAATATTACAGTATTATTTACACATTATGAGAGAAAACTAGGTTTAAAAAACTAAAAAACTAAAACTAGACTTTATTATTATTTTAAAATAAAATGTATTTTATCATACATGTATGTTTATATTTTTTAAATAGGATGAATTGTTTATTCAATTAAACCTTGCCTTGGAATAAAAAGTAAGTCTGGAATCAAAGAAAGTGTCTCCACACAAATCCCTACTGATTTGGTATATGACAATGATATTCTATTAATAGTGTAAAACATTTATATTTATTAAGTAAAGCACCGATACCTATATGCTGGATCTTGTCACGGATCACTTCACATTCGATGGGCCAGCGGACGCCCTGGAATGGACAGGAGGTAGATGGGATTGTGAAGAGGTCCAAAGGCTCCCTCAGCCGTGGAATGGGTCGCTCGCCGTCAAAATCAAACACAAGCTGTCGGGTTCTTAGAACTTTATCTAAGCTGAAAAAATCTTGCAAGTAATAAAACAGACATTAGAAAATGTAATGTATTACCCAACATACACACTGTGGTTAAAAAACATATGATGAGCATTTGTTACCAGCAGTGATTATCGGAATTACCCATGAAACCAAGACGTACAATTCATTGGTACATGCTCCCTAAAACAATTATGTGTTCTTAGTGTCTGAATCTTTTATAAAGGGCCATGGATATCAAATGGGAACTAGCTGCTTAGACTCAAGTGTTGTGTATTGTGTGACGACTCGCAAGAGGCAAAACTATTCAGTTATTTAATTATTTAGGTGGCAATAGTGGTGATTTTTTGTAAGATAAAGTATAGCATGTTCACATGGGATCAACTCTATTTAGATCTTGGAAAACGTACAATATTTTAATTGACATATCGTATTTTGCTTCATTATGGAAGACCATATCCACCAACATAAGAAAACAAAAAACTTTTTATAATCATGTTAAAATTATGACAAACTAAAAGAAACAAAAAATCTAAGTAATCATTATGAGAACAATTGTCAAAATTAACATACTAAATTACAAGACAACAATTAAGTCTTTTTTTTTTTAATCAAAATGAATTTATGATTTATTTTAATTATTGAAAATCTACTGCATTTATTACTGATTGACATTTAATTTGTCCTAATTTTTGTGTTATGACTACGATTTTTAATTGATTTAATTACATATCATAACATGGTTTATTATAGAAGCACATTTCAACAACACATTAAAAAAACAACCATACGATAAACCATAATGATTGCATTAAAAAGTCATTTTTGTGAAATAAGCATTCTAAATAAATTATGACATCATGTAAAAAATGTCAAATAATTATAATACAAAAGTCAAAATGATCACATATTAAGTCAGAATTTAGACATAAGGGCCAGGTTTCACAAACGGGACTTAGCTTAAGCCAGAACTAGGCATTAGTTTAATTAAGATATTTAAGCAACTTTTACAAATACATTTTTATAAAATATTACACAGAACAATGACACTGACATGTTTTAAGATATGTGAGAGCAAGATATTTTCATCTGAGAAAGCTCAAATATGCAATTTAGTCTGGGACTAGCTTAAGCCTTGTCCGTAAAACTGGGGGAAGAAGTATAAGTTATGATAAACCATATGATTAAACTACAATATTTTAATTGACATATCATATTGTGCTTCATTATTGAAGCCTATATCCACCAACATAAGAAAACTTTTATAATTATGTTAACCATTATGATGGCATTAAAAAAATCTAATTACATTATGACATTATGTAAAAAAAGTCAAAGAATTATTATAATTATTATAATATAGAATTGTTATTATAAGCAAAATAATGGCAACAATAAAAATAATTATAATAACGAGGAGACAAAATATTGACTAGAAAATTATGAGAAAAGTTACAATTATAACATAGATAAAATAATTACTTATATAATTCTGCAATAAAAAATATGAAATGATGGCGGAAAAATCATAATAATGAGAAACAAAACTGAAATTGACCAAAAGTCATAATTATCCTCAAATTTATGACATGCATGGCCTTAATAATGAGACAAAAATTAAAACAATCAAGTTTATGCCTTAATAATTTATTGCTTAATTATTGTTTCATATTTCAGAATGTCACAGAGCCCAGAGTTTAGCATATTTACTTTGACATGGCTTGGGTTCCTCCTGCTCCTCTTCGAAGTTGGAGTCATTGCTCTCAGACGGTGAGTTGATCATGTCTGAAGCAGCAGAATCTTGATTGCCCTCCCACTCTCTTTTGATAGGGACACCCGAATGCACAGAAGAGGTATTGTCTATACATAAAACAAACAAATAATTACAAAAAACATGTTATATCAGAGGACATAGAAAACCCATGAACCAGTCAAGCATAGTTAAATCCATCCAAAAGCTGATTTGAATAACCTACCTGAGAGGAATCCATAATGCTGAAGATGAAGCAAAATGAACCTCTCGTATGGATCATCTGATTTCTTTTGTTCAACATGATAGGAGAACAAAAAGTGAGTTTAAGTACAAGCAAAGGGGCAGAAGGTTAAGTGGCATTGAGTATCAGTGAGTTGGCATGTTAACCAACTGGGTAATATTAGACTGTAACCGTAGAGTTCAAAGAAGCAGTAAATTTTGTGCCATGATCACTAACCTGCATTCCCGAGGCTGGAAGCGATGCGATAGCACGCAGCTCATTAAGGCGTAGTAAAAAACGACAAATAAATAAACAATTTACAGGATATCAAATAACACCTCTGGGTAACATAGAACCGACGTGCTTTAAACCCCTGAGGAAAACTACATAGTGGTTAGTGTTTTAAAATTAAAACGCCCTTAACAGAAAGTTAACAGTTATTATTTTTAATGTAAATGTCCTCGTATCAGTTATTGTTGAGGCGCCGCTGACGCCATTTGTGTCACTGTTGCCATGGGCACGACGCACGTTTCCTGCTTCAAGCACTTGATAAAATGAACACACTTCCGTTTTGTTAATAACTTTTTTTTAGCTTTAATGTTTAAACAAAAATGGAAAAGTGTATATATTTATATAAAAGTAAATGCTTATAGAACAAAACGTCTATTTGCCGCTTTTTCTAAACATGAATATAAAGTAACCATTTATTTCATATTTATTTAGAATTTCCTTTTATTTGCATTTTTCTCATTTTTAATTAGATTTAGTAATTTTGTTGTTTTTAATAGTTAAATGTCTATTTAGTTTATTATATTTAATTTCAGTTTTCGCTTACATTCAGTTCAAGTACTAATAATTCAGTACTTAAACTAAACCTGCATTAGACATTAACTATCTGAAATATCACTCATCACGTTTGCATTACACATCTTATTTCAATTACAATTACAATTACAATTACAATTATTTTAATAGCTTCTAGCAAATTCTATCTGAAAGATTTGGACTTTCACAACCAAAAAGAAATAAATACAAAAGAGGATCAAAAAACATTTGTGGAATTTTTTTTTTATTATTTACAAAGTAGAAAAGATTTGATGACTCAGCAGCCCCAATTCAGCAACATTTACATCAATTTTTCAATTTAAAAGAAAGTCATTTAGTGAACAATGTTCATTAATATTGTGGAGGAGAAAAAAAAGGAGTTGGCACATCTCAATGTAATCATTAGAAAAAAAGAAAAGTTAGTTCACATATGAAGCATACTTTAAAGTGCAAGTGGAGTGGACAACATACTCCGAACTGTGATTTTGGAAGCATGGCTGAAACATTTGCTTACTGTGGTCTGTAGGTTTGATCATTCTATATTTATAAAGATAAACTGGTTTTGAAGCTTCGCTTTTAAAACACTGTTAGCCGGATACACAGGTACAGCACTGCTTAATTTCACCCATGACAGTGCAGATGGTTTGCACCCTTGACATTGTACAAAACAGGTTTTTATTTCTGAGAAACAGAACATCTCTGAAGAAAAAAAAAAAAAACCTTAACTGGAACCGTCCTTTAATATTGATTTCATTTCATATTCATTTACAGATAAACCGTGCACAGGTTTCATGGTTGGAGTAATAAAAAAGTAGAACAAAATTTCTGTACACGTTTAACCTTGTTCCAGGTTCACTGCATCTTTAAAATAACTTCTGAACGTTAGAGGCTGTTTTAATATTTTACAACAAGCCATAACAAAGTTCACCTTTACAAGATTATGCATTTGAATTTAACAGTTGAATGTGCGCTTGTGTATATATATATATAAAAAAAAATAATAATAAAAAAAAAAAAAAAAACATTCATTCAAGTTTGTCCAACTAAATCCACTGAAGCTGAGACAACACAATAGCACAGTTCAGTCCTCCTCTGCCAGAGGCTTTTCCTTTAGTGTCTTCAAGAGCGATGTTATGAATTCTGCATCATCTTTCGTTTCTTCATCAGTCTTTCCCTCCAGTCTTCAGGAAGTGCTTCAAAGTTAGCATTCTTCCCAGCTTTCCCTCTGTAAGAAGAGACAAAAACGACAAGAATTTGAAAAATCTGTATTTTTCTCAAATGCATGCTGCAGATCTTAGTAAGAGGTTCTTTAAACTTACGATACAAGCTGTTGTTGTTTCCATTCCTCAATGCGTCTGCTGTTGAGCTGTTCTCGGTCTTCATCACTGGAGCTAGACTTCTCTTCTTCATCTAGCTCTTTCTGAATGCTCTGCCACTTCTTTACCAGGGATGGCATCTTTGTCTTGCTCTTCTTTGTCTTAAAGAAATAAAATTATGAATTTTGTTTTGTTTTTTGACTATTTTGTCTAAAATTTAAAAAATCTAATCCAAAAACCATCAAAAAACAAAACCAATACAAAGAAACAAAACTGCAAAACAAGGCAGATGAAAGAATAACATAAAACATAAAAAAAAATAAACACTAACCAAAGAAAAAAGCAAGACCACTAAACAAACCCCAAAGCAAGAAACAATGCAGATGAAACAATAACAGCAAAACAAATCCCAAAACAACAAAAAATAAACAAACAAAACCACAAGAACAAAAAAAAAAACACCCACCTTCTCTTTCTTTTGTTTCTTTGTTTTGTCTGTGAGTGCTTTGCTAATTGGTTCCAGGGCGCTGGGAGGTTGTGGAGCAGGTGGGGGTGGCAGGGGCGGCAGGGCTGGCATTGGTGGGACTATGCTCTCTGTAGGCAGAGGAGGTGCAACTGCAGCTGTCATCCCCCAGTAGGCATTTCCAACTAGAAGTGGGGCTGTGGATGAACAAGAGAAACATGAGGAACAACACCTTTCCATAAGAAAATACTGAGGCGTGTAAAAGCAGTTCATTCTCACCGGCTGTGACAATGGGCTGAGTGTAAAGAATGGGGCTGCTGCCAATAGTGACCGTTTTGGGCAGCGGGACTGAGCCTGGGGCCTTGCGTTTCTGGGCTTTAGCTGCAAGTCCCAAAGATGCAGCCGCCTCAGCCGCCTGAGGAAAAGACATCAAAACATATAGCTTCACTATGCACTTAAACAGAATACATTAAATACTCTCAAGATCAGCAAGTGACCTTGAACTCTTCTGTTCCAGGAGCGGGAGGCTCTGACTCCTCGTCCTCCATCTCCACTTCCTCGATTTCTCCGTCATCCTCGAGGGGTGGTGGAGGAGGTGGAGGAGGAGATTCGGGTGGTGGAGGGGGTGGTGGCGGTTGCTCTGTAGGTGGAGGAGGTGGATCCTCTGGAGGAAGGGGAGGCAATGGTGGCTGAGGAGGCTGGGGAACCATCCAATAAGACTGCACATCTCCTAATGAAGTTCCTATTGAAAAATAAAATAATTTGGGCTTCTTTTTTTTTTTCTTGCTTAGCAGCGTGTTCAATTAAATGCAAAACAAGGTGACTCGACTAGAGTAGACTTTTCAGACACACTCCACTTCACCTCAGTACCAGGTGCTAGTCAAACAAGCACAGAAACGGTACAGGTGACGAGGAGCTTCAGCAGAACTTTACTGAAATGCGGTCAGATAAGATGTTGTCATGCCATATGTTACGCAACCATAAAGTTAAAAAGGTACTTTTGCATCTTTTTTTAAATAATCCTGAATTATTCATTCATAAATGTCATAGAGTACCATTTGAACTTTTACCTTATGAAAAAATGTATGATAGATAGATGTTGTATGGTTGCTAGCGTAAAAGTAAAATGCGCACAGCTCTTTTTTAAACTATGCTATTTATAAGGGAAGGAAAATGAAGGAAATCTCAAACGACCCCCCCCCACAATCTTTACCTGATACAGCACCAGTGGTTTCTGCAGATGGTTGACTAGCGTCTCCGAGGCCAGAAGTGGGCGGCAGGGGCAGCTTGGCTTCCTCGTTGTCCTCCACAACTGGAAACTCCCACTGGGAAGCGTTGGTTCTCTCGTTCACATAGAAGTACCGTCTGTGCTCTCTAGAGGAGGAGAAACAAACACACAGAAGCGTCTTAGCAACTGTGCCCTCAACTGATTTCAAGGTCATGAGACCCTTGGAGAGTCAAAAGGAAAGTGGGGCTCTAGTTCCCTAATGAGGGAATGTTGATCTGGGCTTCACTGGGAGCCCAGAGGAGAAGCCAGATTGGAAGGGGTGCACTGATAAAAGAACCCACCTTATTCTCTAAGAAAAAAAAACATGGCAAAAAATAGAGAAATTTCCAATCCTGAAAAGCTTAGACATCATTACAAATCACTTCGTCCCAATTGTCATGGCAATACTCACACTGACAGTGACAAAACCCCTCCGCTAGATGCCTTAAGGCAGGCATCTTCAACAGAGGGTAAAAGACAACATTTTTATTGAACAATCATCAATAGTGTGCATGGAAAAGAAATCCAGTAAAACAATGAAATAGATTGGTCTGACCTTCAGGCTCCGAGGGCAAGGCATCGTCTTCCTTTACTGATGCTTGTGACACGCTGTTTCCACGTGGTCACTCTGTGTCACTCATTTCTCCCATCATTTTGGGGGCAGTCCTGTAAAGTTCAAAGCTCTCGCACGCGCAACCACTTTCCTAACCCTTTAGACTGACTTTGAGGGGAGGAGATGGGGCCCAAAGCTTTGGCGGTCAGGCTGGCCCTTTAGAGACGCTCCCTTATCAGGATTACCTTCTGTCTTTATCCGTGCTCGCAAACACTCCCCAGTAATACAACCAAGTGCAAATCAGTCGCGCGTTTGTCATAGCAGCGGAGGCAGTGTCAATCGTCACATGAGGAGGGGGACTTTTAAGGAGGGTGAGTGATAAGGATGTGAAAGGTAAGGAGCGCGTACCTGTCCCAGTGGCAGGACCAGCCTTTGGGAGTGGCGTTAAGTTCGTAATGTTTTATGTGCTCGGCAGCTTCCTGCAGCCTGCGCCGGAGATAGTTTCCATTCAGGGCACCCTCTCGCCAGTCTGCGATCCGCGTCTGGAGGAAGGGAAAGGAGTAGAAAGGCCATTTCAATACAAATATCGGCAGAATAAATATAAACATACACATTATATTTATATAATACGTCATCATAATAGTACAATCAATCGATTAATGTTAATTAAATAAACATTTTGGTTTTGTTTGCATAAAACTGTATGTTCGAGAGTTGTGTGTATTAATATATAACATATAAATAAAAACACATGTATCCAGAATATATTTTGTAAATATTTACATGCGTAATATAATAAATATAATATATAATATAATATAATATAATTTATATTGTAAATATTTAGCAAAAATTTTTATATTATATATATATATATATATATTGTGTACATTATGTACACAAATTATTTTGGCTGCGATTAATGGTTTGACAACATTAGTTTATACAATAAAATATATATATTTAAAAATATATATTTACAATTTTGTTTAAATGTTATTTGTTAACACACAATTATGGTCACACTTTAGTTCGGGGACAAAAATTTATACATATATACATATATACATATACATATATATACATATATATATATGGTTTTATTTATATAGCATA
The DNA here is from genome assembly GCA_032361145.1 of Enteromius fasciolatus. Taxonomy (NCBI): domain Eukaryota; kingdom Metazoa; phylum Chordata; class Actinopteri; order Cypriniformes; family Cyprinidae; genus Enteromius; species Enteromius fasciolatus. Next base: position 9,485,035 of record JAUMHR010000090.1, on the reverse strand, counting down.
AATAGGTTATATATAGCATATATAGGTTACAGTCTTCTTGTCAGTGTTTTCTTACCTCCGTCTGCAGCAGCAGCAGCTGAAAGTTTGAGATGGCTTTCTTGTCAATTCCCAAAAACTCCATTTTGTTGGAGAGTGTGTTAGCAAGCTCTCCAATCTGAAACTAAAGGAGGCAAGACCAACAACTCTTAAGGAAGTCTATCACATAAAATCTCAAATCACCAGTAACTGGAACTTGCAACTCATTTCCTCTAAATATTGTTTAAATATAATGTGAAAAATGCTCTACGCTGCTCATTCTATTTCTGCAGTTGTGACATTTTTTGCATTGAAATAAAAAAAAAACAGCTAAAACAAGATTTTTGATTTTAGAAAGTTTAAAAAGTTACTAATATTCAACTAAAATGAATTTAATAATTTTTTAATTTAATAAATACATTTAAATAAATTTAATAAACTTAAAAGACAGTATAAACATTTGTTATAATGTTACAAAAGACTTCCGTTTTAAATATTTTTTTACTTTGTATTTAACAAAGAACCAAAGTAAAAAAAAAAGTACCACTATTTCCAAAAACTGTTTTCAACACTGAAAAATGTTTCTTGAGCACCATCTGATTTATGAAGAATGAAGTCTTATATTTGAGTCTTATATATATTACTGTACCGCTGCTTTGAAACAATTCATGTTTATTAAAGTATGTTCGAAATAATGTGGCTTGACTTTGTCACCACAGAAATAAATCAAGATACATCAAATTTTAATTAAAATAAATTAAATTAATTCTGCCTTTTTGAGCATGAGATCAGAACAAAAGCAGTAAAGGCAGATACAAAAAGAAAAAAAAGAAAAAAAAATGGTCAATTTTGATTCCATTGACTTCAATTACCTTGAGCTCCTCTTCTTCCTTTTGAAGAGCTTTGGATACAGGCTTCTCCTTTTCATCTTCCTCTCCTTGCTTCTCAGCTGGCTTGGAATGTGCTTAAAACACAAAATGTTCAGTAAGTGACTCATTGATTCATTCATGATATAAGTAACCTCATTTTTGGCAAATTATAATTCTAAGCACTCCAATTATTGCTGCCAATCTTTACCATTGTCTGAGTGCTCTGGAGTGGCCCATCCTGCCTTGTCTGAGCCCCGGCTGCTCGAATCAGGACTTGGCGCACGTTGGAAAGCCGTCTTCCATTTGTTCTTCTTCAAAAGCAAATTACGAGGGCCATCCTGACTTGCTTCGGAACAAGGGCTCGAACCACCGGCACTGCCGTCTCCTTCCTCCAAGGCACGCAGCTCAGCCTGCAGGACAGAAACAATACAGAAAGATTCATTCATTAACAATATTGGCTTAATTAGGGATGAACTCAGACTAAGATAATGACTGCATATTCAGAATATAGAAATAGAAATATAACAGACTAATAGGTAATGGAGCAACTCACTTTTTTCCTCTCTAGTGCTAGCTCTAGCTCCATGGTGTCCTCTTCCGTCTCCTCCTCCCTGTCAGAGGATTCTGCGGAGTGGTTCCTGCTGCGCTGGTTACTCTGGCTATCCGTATCTCTGAGAGCCGGGGACTCCACAGACGGAGTGCCTTCTCCTTCTACTTCCTGAGCCATTTCTACAGTCTCCTCTGTGGCTAGCACTTTCTTTCTCCACTTCTCCTCTGCTTCCTTTACCTCCTCTGGGATTAGAGGAGCAAGGAGAGTAGCTGCCACACCTCTCCTCTCTTCTTCCTCGCTGGTCAAAGCCACAACACTCTCGATTACTTCCTGTGAGGATTGAGGAGGTAGAATTATACTAAAGACCAAAGTGGATTTCCGGTAATTTCATGCAATTTAGGCAGAAGTCAAAAAAGTACTTGCCTTCTTTTTTGTTTGACTCTTAGATGCAGGAGCAGCAGCAACAGACTGCTGTTCAGTATAACCACTTTGATGTGCCACACCATTGCCATTTACAGATGAACTGGGGAAAATAATATTCAA
>JAUMHR010000090.1:9462942-9474958 GCA_032361145.1 Enteromius fasciolatus | reverse complement strand
TTTGGATTTGATTAATCGCGATTAATTGCTTGACAGCACTGTAATAAAATATTTATTTATATTTATTTATATTTAACTAATTTCTAATCTACTTCGAAAATCTACAAAACACTATATATATAGGCTATATATATATAGTGTTTATATATGTATATATATATATATATATATATAAAACAGCCTGGCCTCAGTATTTCGTCACAAACTTCTTCTTCATTAATTTTCTTCCAATGATGTATGTGCCTTCACACCTGCTTTGGCAACTTTTCCATCACCTTCATCCTCCTCATCATCAGAGCTGTCTGCCCAGCGGCCTACCCGTCTCACACCTTCAGCCACTGCTGGCGCATTAACGCAGGGATTGTGGTCATAGATGACAAGCTTTAAGCCTCTCAAGCAGGTGAGTGAGGGAAACTGGCAAATGCGGTTGCGGTCCACATCGATCACCTCCAAATAATGCATCTTCAGCAGCACGGGAGGAAAATCGTTTAGCAAGTTTCCTGCGAGCCAAATGCTGCGTAGCTCCTCCAGTTGCTCAAGCTCGGTCGGTAAGCTACGTAGCTGGTTGTATCCCAAATGGAGGGTCTTGATGTTGGGAAGCTCACATATTACTCGAGGGAACCTGGTGAAGCAGTTGGTCTCCAGCCACAGGGTTTTAAGCTCGGTGAGTTGCCCCAGTTCCTTTGGCAGACTGTACAGGCGGTTATTACCGAGATAGAGGATGTTTAGCTGAACGAGGCTGCAAACGACCAGAGGAAGCTCCTCGAAACAGTTGAAGTCTAAGGCTAGAAGCTGGAGCTTCTGTAGGTTTCGCAATTCTGGCGGCAGGTTGCTCAAGTGGTTGTCGCTCAGGTAGAGTTTGACCAGTTCTTCAAAGGCAGCAGCTCTGAGTGGAAGACGACGTAATTGCCGGCTACTCAGGTCTAGAGTACGATCAAGGGGCATCTCCTTCAAGTCGCCTACTAAGAAACGTTGACATCTCTCGGAAGGCACGAAGGCGACAGCACCTCGCACAACATTTCCCATCTTCTCGGTCCACATTCATGGTATCTTCAGAAACAAAATAAGGGTACAGTCTTAAAAAAGCCATAGAACAACCTTTTTTGTCTAAATGGTTCCATAAAGAACCTCTGAAGAACTTGGAGCTGGTTCTTTAAAGAACGTTTGACTGAATGGATCTTTGTGGAACCAAATATGGTTCTTCTATGGCATCAGACATTTACACTCAAATAAAGACTCCTCAAGAGGTTTTCACAGCAATCCCATTAATAAAAAAAATTTGGTTCTCTACAGAACTTTCCAGCGACCAGTTCTTAACAAAACCTTTGTTTTCTTAGTGTGAAAAACGTAAAAATCAAAAGAACTTTTTTTCTACTATGAAGAACTTTTTTTGGAATTGAAAGATTCCATGGATGCTGAAGGTTCTTCACGGAACCATAAATGCCAACAAAGCACCCATATTTTTTTAAAGTGTAGGCTATGAATGGAACAATGAAAATACATGAGAAAAACTGTAACGTTCCTTTCGTCTTACCAGGTTGCTGAAAACGTAGATCTTCATTTACCATCAAGCTTTTTTGTCACAAGGTATGAGACAATGGGCGACTGTGGGGTGTTTCAAGCTCCTGTGTTCTGCTGACACCTCTGCCCTGCCAGTTGCAGAGAGCACCAGGGATGACATCCCACACGCTCCTCCCCATTCTGGATAAATGATTTCTTCCAGTGCTTGAAGGTGGAGCCGACTGAGAGCTGTGATAAGCCTAAAGTTATCGTGCGATTAAGGAATTTGAGGGTCATCTGAGACCTTCTATTTCAGCGCTTATCTCAGTCAGGACCCTCTACAGAATAGAGACCACTTGAGTGCACCACCCCAAAGATAAGACTGGCCCAGTTATGGACAACCAACAGAGGCTGTCGATATCACATGGCATACCACAGTATTTGGTTTTAGAAAGTTTAAGAGTATATAGGGATAGGAAATCAAAAATATACTATTATAATATATGCAATGTCTGAATTATATATATATATATATATATATATATATAATTTTTTATATATATTTCAATTATTCTACAGAATTTAATTATTTTAATGACAATAATTTTTTTTTTCATTATGACATCAGGACAGATTTATTATGCTGATATTTTTCCTCATGCCAAAACAAACAAAATGAATAAAATGTGTATAATAAACGAAACAAAGAAATAAAAACAAAAATATTAAATTAAAAACTTGTAGGCACTATGTATGAAATCTAATATTTGATCTATTTGAATGTATTTTTTTTAAATTAAAAGATAAAAAAGAGCTTTATGTGATTGAGCTTTTTACTATTAATTAATTGATTAAAATGTAATATATTCACCTCTAAGATCAGACCAGACTTGGCCAAGATTGTTTTCTACACTTAAGATATAATTTTCCTTTCTATCAAAAATTTATGTTGATCCTTAATCCAGAAGTAGTAAATCACTATAACTAAATGCAACACTGGATGATACTGCACTCCCAGTCATTCCTCCCATAACTCAAGGCTTAGCTATTTAGTGGCCTATCAATGGTCTCCAGTGATTTAGACTATGATTGAGAACCCTCAAGTGCTGTCTGAAAAGCCTGAGTACCACTTCACAGTGGAGGGAACAGACAGAAAGTGAGAAATGGGATTACGCCAGTTAAAAGATCACAACTAAATGTGATTTAATATGTAAACTTTCAACATAATCCTCCAAGGACTATTTAACCACTTTTAGGCTGTTCTAGGAACATATTTAAATATACATAAAAAAACAGCCATCATTAGACAATCAGTAATCATTCTCGCACCCATGTAAGCATTCCTGCACAAACATAAGATTTTTTCACAAATGTGAAATGTACAGTGTAGAGTTTCAGTCCTACAGGTTTTGCTTGCCTCATCATTTAACAGCGAGCTCAGCAGAACAAACTTGATCATGATATAAAGTTCAGATAATGAGAGAAATCACGTTTACATCTAAATTACGATTCGTCTACACAGGACCAAAACGTCAAGCTATAAATAGCTTAAATCAATTGCAGATTTGCTGAATGGAATGTTTTTTTCCTGCAAACTATAAATATAGTTCACTCTAGATTTATGTTGTTACATAAAATCACATTTTACAAAATGTTATAATGTATTTGGAGTATATTTTCATAGTAAGGTAGTGGCTTTGGATTTATTAAATGGAAATCTTAAGAAAACATTATTTAAGGAAACCACGTTAATGTGATCTACGATTTGCATATTTTGACGATAATCTCTTTATAAATATACTTTATTCATTAATTACAAGATGCTGACAAGAAACAGACCTTTTGCACTAAATCTTTATCGCCCTTTCTGCCAGAAAGCTCAAGCTATGAAGTCTTAATCAGTGTTACCTGAATTTGGCTGCAGATGTAAAATATACATGATAAATATTACAAAAGATAATCTAAACAGAGTTTGTCAAATGGCAGATTACAAAATTAGTATTCTAAAATCTAACTGCAAAGCACCAGCACATGAAACTGTGTGTCCATGATGTTTCGGGTATAAAAAGACTGACTACAGTCTAACTGTTTCATCTCGTTGTAACATAATACAAATCTCACAAGTGACCTGCAGAGTGTATAATATCAAGCAGACAGTGTCCAGCACAATTTTCAGTCTGGTATGAAATAAACTGAAGGTCAAGGGGTCAGAGGGTAAAGGCTATTCCCCCAGCATTCTCGCTTGTAGGATACACAGCCATCTTGGATCTGCGAGGAGAGGGTAAATTAATGCGGTTAGTCAATTCCTTTTTCACCAAAAAATACATTGCACAGCAGGGTTTGCATCGCATATACAGGGCCAAATGAACTTTTGCAGCTTTGTGCGCATATCCAAGCAGATATTTAGTAGCCGAATTAATGCATAGACACGTTTGCACGGCTTTACTGGTTTCTGTTTTTGTTCGAGGCCAGAGTTAGCCGACTAGCGCTTAGCGCTAACAAAAACAGACAGCCGAAACACAGGCCTAAACCATTTAACCATATAGATACATGTATTATGCCTGTCTATACATCCGTTATAAAATTTAGTCACCACGACTAATATAGATAAAATGGTCCAGGGTGTTTTGGTTTCCATTTAAATCTTTATTTATGCCGAAAATGTCTTATTTGTAGTTAGCAGCTTAACAGCTAACGAGACAGCTAACTAGCTTATAGAAATAAGAAAATTCCGCGACATGCCGTTATTAATTACATTTATGTCTCTCTGTAATTGTGTTTGAAACAGCACAACACGCAGGATTCAGTTTTGATATGGTTAATAATGTTGCGGTATATGGAAACGTGCTAAATGTTAAAGTATCTGGCTAGTAATTGATGGTTTTCATGGATTTACCTGGTGATTTAAGCTGTTTCCGTGTTTGTTGTCAGGTGTCAGTTTGGAAAGTAACGTTTATTTGTTTTCCAACCATACGGCGATGATCTGCTTATTTTGGACAGCTGGATAAATTATTTATTTAACAGCGTACCGTCATAATCGCTCGAAATGTTCTTTATAGCATTAGGCTGTCCGCTAAAGTACGTTTAAGTTTACACCTCCTAATTCTGTGATTTAGTTGACAAAATACCCTGTTTCTTTTTATAACGTGCTTAAATCAACACACAGCCCTGGGTCTTGTTCTGCAGTGGTAATTCATTATTTATTACAAGTTCTCAGTTGTGCTGTAGAGAAGCACTTGTAAATGATATGTCCACTAGACCTGCAGAAAGATTTTGGTTCAGGAATGAGATAACTTGGTTTTAACCGTCTCCTCTCTTCTGTAGGTGACAAACGGAATGTTCAGTGCACAGAGAAAGAAGTTTGGGGAGGGGGTCGAAAGTGACTACACCGATGAGAGCATATACTATGGCCAGCCGTCAATGTTCCCGCATCGATCGGAGAAAGACGTATGTCAATAATAGTTCATTCTCATGGTTATGTTCATTGTGTCAAATCCTTTTATTTTTAGTATTATATAATTCACTTGCACTGTCAACATCTTTACTGACCTGACCAACAAAAAGAGGTCTCTCTTGCTTACCAAACCTGCATTTATTTAATCCAAAATACAACAAAGCAATACAACTGTGAAATATTTTTACTTTTTAAAATAGCTGCTTTTTATTTGAATTTATTTTCAAATGTTATTTATTCCAGTGATGTGAGAGCTGAATTTTGAGCATCTTTTCTCCAGCGTCACACGATCCTTCAGAAAGCATTTTAATATCAGTTTAAATTACTTGATTGTTTTCAACATTATAATGATACGGGATTTTTGAGCAGCAAATCAGAATATTAGAATGATTTCTGAAGGATCATATGACTGGAGCGGCGATCCTAAAAAGTCACTGGAATAAATTACTTTTTTAGATATATATTCTCTCTATTCTTTATAAAAGAAAGCAGTTATTTGAGTAGTAAAATATTAAAATAAAAAATCTGCTTCTGCTATATCTTGGATCAAATACATGTAGGCTTGGTGAGAATGTTCCAACTTTTTGGACTGGTAGTGTATCAGTATCAAAAAATAGGTTTTAAAATGTTCCTTAAAATATTTTTAACACAGTTGTCAAAATAAAAACAAATTTATTTATTTTTTGCTTTTTTTTAACCATAATAGTAAACACAATAATCTAAGGCCCGGTTTCATATACAGGCCTTAGCCTAAACCAGGATAAGACCATAGTTTGATTGGGACATTTAATTAATTTTCATAAACATGCCTTAAAAAAAGCCTTACTGGTGTGACAAAAAAGCACTGACGTGTTTTAAGAAGCTCCTTTCAGTTGAAACGGCTCAGATTTACATTTAGTTTATGAATAGTCTTAAGCTTCATAACTTCATAAACGTATATGATTCTGAACATTTCTGATAATGACATTACTGAGACTATTTTTGCGTTCAAGTGAAGTCAAGTCAGAATGGTCATATTTGAGCACAAGTGAACACCAGCATAAAGTCATAATTTTTGAAGTTGAAGTTGAGAGCATGTCCAAATGTTATGGTGGAAACAAATTATGACTTAATTATAAATGTTGGTGCAGATGGCAATTTGTGTGTGTGGAAATTCTACACTTTAGCCATTTTGTGACAGCTCAGTCAACTTCCTGTCATTCTAAATGGCAGCATTAGAACAAATTAAGCAAATACACATCTAATGTATGTCATTTGTTCTCCATTATGTTGCATTAGCTCAACAAAAAGCATCTTTCATTTGTCAGTATGTGAAATTGAGAGAGGGAGAAATGTGTGAAAATACAGTAAGCAACATTTGAAATGGATTCAAATCTTTCTTCGTTGTCCTAAAACCAAAACAATACCCTTTCTTGTCTTGGGACGACTTTAAATAACTTTTTAGATCCGTTTCAAATGTTGGCTACTGCATACACTTCTGTTCAAAAGATTTTATTATTTTTATACAGCATGCATTAAATTGATTCAAACTGTCAGTAAAGACCTTTATAAGGTGACACAAAAATTCAAGCAAGTACAGTTCTTGTAAACATTCTATAATAAAATATAGACTTCTTGCATGTGTAATATGTAAATATGCTTATGTAAATACATGTATGTTTTTTTATTTCTGTGTCTAGTTTGTTGGCACATAATGTTAAAAGCATGCAAATTCTAACTTCTCTTGGTTTTCAGATGCTGCCATCTCCCTCGCCGTCATCGTCAAGTCAATTGTCACAGCTTGGTGCGAGTTTGTATGGTCCGCAAAGTAAGTACAATTCTTCAGTACGGCCTATAGTGCTGAAAAATGGTTGCAATGCTAATAGAAACACCATGTTCTCTGATTCTGAGCACCAGTTGATCCGTGTTTCTTTCCCGACTCACTTTGTAGGTGCACTAGGTTTCTCAATAAGGGGCATGAGCAACAACAACCCTCAATTGAACCGGAGTTTAACACAAGGCACTCAATTACCGAGCCATAGCACCCCAACGACAGGCGTCCCAACAATGTCCCTCCACACACCACCTTCGCCGAACAGGTACGCCATCTCCTCTGCTTGATTTATGTTGATTTACGATATGATCTGTTAAATCCCGGCCTTGCTGGTGTCCCGCAGGGGCATCCTGCCTATGAACACCAGGAACATGATGAGTTCGCAGGTAGGGCAGGGTATGGGCATGAGCGGCAGGACCAACAGCATGGGCAGCTCGGGCCTGGGTAGCCCTAACCGCAGCTCTCCCAGCATTATCTGCATGCCCAAGCAGCAGCCAGCACGCCAGCCATTCACCATCAACAGGTAAGAATGGTTACACCAGAGATAGCGGTAGCAAACAACTTGCTTTGGTAAGACTTTTCAGGACTGTCTGTTAAACAGGTTTATTATTTAAAGAGAAATGACCAGTACAGGATTACCAGACTGTGTTCAGATTGTGCTCAGTGATATGGGAATGAAACAAATTATAAAGTGACTTCTGAAGCCGTGAATTCCTATGTTTAGTGCTTTCATTTGCCACCACAGTTCAACAGTAAGGATTGAGGATTGGCCTAGTAAAAAAAACTAGTTGCCTAACCTTTAGTTTTTAGATTATATTATTAATGTTAATGAAAAAAATTTATATAATGTATAAAACACAATGTAGGATATAATATTACAATTATAATGCACTCCTGCATCTTTGCACTTTTTTTGCACAATTTAAAGATCTATAAATAATAAATGATATGAGCCTTGTTGGACTGTTTGGATAAGTGCTGGCCTATATACCTTTTGTATTGTTTTGGATCCACCCACCATTATTATTGGTCTACCAAACCTTTGGACGATTGTTTGGTGTTGCAACCTTTTGTGTGTTTTTATTTTTCTCAGTTTTCTTTTCTTTTTGTTTTTAATTTTTTGTTCAAAGTATTTGAAATGCTCTTTTTTTAAGTCCCTTTTTGCAGTCTCCCATGTCCCCAGAATGCATTTGTAATTTTTTAAGCTCGAAACAGATCAGACAATTTAATATATCATTTTTAAAAATGCTTATTTTGCATGAAGGCATAAACATGCCATTTTAGTCCATGTCTCTCTAAATGCAAACGAGCTGCTGCTCTCTGCCCTCTTCCAAATGAATTCGATTTTGGGCTTGTGACATATAAACACGCACATCAACCCGATGACTTTATTTAGCATTCATGTAAACACTACATTCAGATTCATGTATAGGAATTAATTCAGTCTGATTGAAAACAAGACGTGTGCGTGTAAACAAAGCCATTGAAACTAAATAAAAAGAAAATAGATCAATTTTAAATGAGACATAAAAATAATAAACTCGACCGAAGCTCCTGTCATCAATACGTGTCTTTTGTTTATTTTAGAAATTAAAGATGGTGTTAAAAAGTGGCTTCTCAGAATTTTAAATACATATATATGTGTGTATTTTAATTAACTTTCACCTTAGGCCAAGATAAGGCCAATCAAGACTGATTAAGACTGACCTTAACAAAAGGGTCAAATCCTCATGTGTGTCATTGTAGTATGTCAGGATTTGGAATGGGCCGGAGCCAGGGGTTTGGCATGAACTCCTTATCCAATAACATCTTCAACGGGACAGGTGAGTGCTTTGTGAAGATACACCACGTCAGGAACCATGACGCTTAAATTGTGCTCTAGAAAGAAAATAGCTCATACTCATATTATTCTATGGTGGCAGATGGGAGTGAAAACGTGACAGGAATAGACCTCTCAGAATTCCCAGCACTTGCAGACAGAAGTCGGAGGGAGGGAAACGGCAACCCAACACCGTTGCATAATCCGCTGGCTGGAAGGGCACCCTATGGTACGAGTTCATTTTACACAGTCGCATTACTTGCATGAAACTGAAACCTTTGTGACTAAGCACACTTCTCCTTCAATGAGTGGTGCGTTGTGAATGCATGACAAGGTTAGAGGTTTCATTCTTATTTCCTCACAATAACCCTTAAATCTTTAATAAAGTGTGTCTCTCCATAGTTGGAATGGTCACAAAGCCGTCGAACGAACAGTCGCAGGACTTTTCCATTCACAACGAAGACTTCCCAGCTCTGCCCGGACCCAACTACAAGGACCCGACATTGAGCACGGATGAAAGCAAATCAGTCAGTATAGCCTGAATTTGATCTTTCATAAGCTTCAAGTAGAGATTGCATAAATAACATGTTGATGTTTTGCAGGATGGGTAAGGAAGCATGGCTGTTAAAATGAAAGTGATGGCGTCCAGTGCTGTGACTGTGATAGATTAAACTTTAACTGATTGTCGTGCTGTCTCCACAGAGCTTGAACTCTTCAGGAAAGGGCAGCTCAAGTGCAGATGGACCCAAGTTTCCGGGCGACAAGACATCATCAGCACAGAATAACAACCAGCAAAAGAAGGGGATCCAGGTTTTGCCTGATGGTGAGGCTGTCTAGTAACATCAGCACCACTGTGTTTCAAACCGTTGTCCTGACTAAATACAACAGTGCATGTATTTTCTTCCAGAATCTGTTTCAATGCAACAGGCAGGATTTCCAGTTAAAAGTGTATTTACGAATATTTAATAATAATAGTTCCAAGTCCATAAAAATTAATAAAATATTATATTATGACAAAAATGTGTGTTTACAGGTCTATGAATATGTACAAAAATATACAATAATAATTATACTTGTATCTAAAATATTACTGCACTAGAATTTATGTAATCTGGCGAGATAATATATATTTTTTGTATAATTGGGATGTTATATATAATAGTTATTATTATAATTATTATTATTATTTTAATAATATTTTGAGGGTTTTTGTCATTTTCAATAGTCCATAAGGTTATTATTTATTTTATTTCAGTTCCAGTTATCTCAGTACATCATAAAAGTATGAAATAAAATATAGCTGAAATAAAATGTTTTTGTTTTTTAAATATATTCCAGGTATTTTATAACTAGTTATATTAAGTTTATTTTAGCAACAAAACTGGTTTTAGTAAGCTATAATAACCCTGACTAGAATTTGCTAAAAAAAAAAAAAAAATCTGCATCTGCTAGAAAATTAATGAAAATTGATCAAGAGGTGTAGCAACCCCCATCTATTGAAGACTCTGAATCAAACTTGACATTTCTTCACATCTTTTCTAGGCAAGGTAACAAACATTCCCTCAGGAATGGTGACAGATCAGTTTGGGATGATCGGACTCCTGACATTCATCCGGGCAGCTGAGACAGATCCTGGGATGGTTCACCTGGCTTTAGGAAGCGACCTAACAACGCTAGGCCTCAACCTCAACTCTCCAGAGTAAGATCCTTCCCTGTGCCCGACATTGATTTCTAGTCAATGTCCTCTTTTTGTGCACACATTAATGTTATTTGGCTTTGCAGGAATCTGTATCCTAAGTTTGCTTCTCCCTGGGCTTCAGCTCCATGTCGACCACAAGACATTGGTAAGAGTTCATTTGAATTAACCTGTAGAGATGACTAACTCATTTGAGCACTTTAGTAATAAATGCAATTGTTCTTTTAGACTTCCATGTTCCCTCAGAGTACTTAACCAACATTCACATAAGGGACAAGGTGAGGTGATAAACACAGTAAAAGCTCAGTGAAATTGTAATATGTGGATGCTGCTAACCTTCTAATGTGCTCTGAACAGCTGGCTGCAATAAAACTGGGACGATACGGTGAAGACCTGCTGTTTTACCTCTACTACATGAACGGAGGAGACCTCTTACAACTCCTCGCTGCTGTTGAGCTGTACGTCCTGCTGATTACATCATTATTGCTGATAACCAAACACGGGTGGAAGTTGACAGGTTAAATGGAGCATTTTGTTGTTTGCAGCTTCAACCGGGACTGGAGGTACCATAAAGAGGAAAGGGTTTGGATCACAAGAGCACCTGGCATGGAGCCCACGCTAAAGACCAACACTTACGAGAGAGGAACATACTACTTCTTTGATTGTCATAACTGGAGGAAGGTCGCTAAGGTAAAGATGCTGAATTCAGGGTCTTCCTCTCTCTCCTTTTTCTTTTCTACAGCACCACACACTTGTTGATCGGTTTTATCACTCAAGTGAGTGACTAACATCTGCTTTGTGCCATTGTGGGTTTTTTTCTGAGGTCAGTAGGATGACTGCTATAGTCATGACACACAGTCAGTAATAATGATGACCAATGTGAATTTTTAAATATGATAGTCTCTGCAACATTATCTAAAGAGAAAGATGGTTCGTTCATGCTTAAACATAAACGTATACAATGGCACACAACGGACACAATTTCTCAAAACGTAAAATATTGTATATGTGTAAAATACCATTTTTTTAATATAAATTCTTATCTAAAATTATACAAAATATAATTGCGCTTCCGCGCAGCTTATGCGTGCAGCTTCAGGATGTCTAATTGCTCTTTGTATTGACTTAACATGCAAATCACTGGCGCCTAACGCTTCATTCGCGTCTGGTGTGAACGGAAGAACAAATGTCTTGTTACGTCCATAAATGCATTTGTTTATTTAATATAACTGCAACATTTGCTATAAAGTAATCGCATAGGCTGACATCGCGATTGCGATATGATTAATCGTGCAGCACTATTAAAAAGTATTCTTTTAAATTAGTGTTTATTGTTAAAATGTAGATTTTTTTTTTTTTTTTACGTTATCATCAGTATTATGGATATATATTTTTTTTTATTTATTAAAAAAAATAAAATGTTAAATTTATAATAGAAATTTATTATAAAATGTAAAAATGTATAAAACATTTTTTATATATACCCGTGCTCATAAGTTTACATGCCCCTTGCAGAAAATGCAATTATGTTAATAATTTTAACAAAATAAAAAACTAAATTGCAAAAAATGCATGTTGTTTTATATTTTTATTGATTGTTATTTTTCTTCTTGGGGAGTGTATATATATAAACAACTGTTCAGGACAAACGCAATAGGCTCCCTTATTTTGTTAATATTTTTGACATATTTGGGTGTGTAAATTTATGAGCACATTGGTGTGTATATATGTGTG
>JAUMHR010000090.1:9434954-9451951 GCA_032361145.1 Enteromius fasciolatus | reverse complement strand
CACATATATATATATATATATATACATACATACATACATGCATAAAGATATACATACATATGCATATACATATGCATACATATATACATACACATATATACATATATATACACATACACATATATACATATATATACACATACACATATATATACACACATACACATATATACATATATATATATATATATATATATATACACACACACACACACACACACAGACTTAAAGCTTTAAATACTGTAAAGAATTTAAAAAAATCAATTAAACATACACTTTCTGTTTAAAGAATAAGACTGAACTTTTTTTGTTATCTCCTAGTTTCCAAACAGACAGAGTGATATATTAATGTATTAATGTGTTTGTTAAAAACTACTATTTTAACAGGTTGACTTTGGCAGTGCTTCAAGTACATTTTATAAAGCCCTCCCCCAATTTTCCACAAAAAAACATTGATTTGTAGTCATTTCATTTTTAATAGAAATTAACATTGACTAACATTCTAAGTGAACCTCATACACAAAAGACAAACATGTAGAACATGACCCCTTTAAAGTATTGATTATGTTCACTATGTTCAGTGTAACTCATGCATTCAGTCTTTTATCTGCCCTACCTTTGATGTCGATGAAACGGTTGAAGAAGCGAATGGGCTTGAGAGAGAAGAAGTGAGCCAGATCCTTCATGCCCACTTTGAAAGGGTTTCGATCGTCCAGTTTGAGGTGTGTGTGCACAGACAATCGCAGGTCCTTTTCGATCTCCTTACACAGCTTGTCCAGCAGGTGCTAACAATCAGAAAAACACGCAAATGCTAAAATGCAAAATGAATTACTACAAAAAGACATGCAGCCAGCACTCTGCTTTACCTCATTGAGGATTTCCATGATCTCAGAGTCATAACACTCTAGCAGCTGATCACATGACTCCATGTGTTTGGCGTGCAACATGGTGGGCACACAGTCTCTGAGCGCACTGAACATGTACTAGAGAAAATACATGCATATTTAAATAACATGCTTATGTTTAACTAAAATGTTAAGCATGTTTTACGAATAGACAGTGTTAAGAGTTTTACATGAATTCTGGCTGCATCCACAGCGTTTTCGTACACGTCGTCCAGGTAGATGGGAAAAACTGTACGATGCCAGTACAGGAAACTGCAGTCGCATTGCACTTTGACTCTGAGGAGAGAGGATATCGCACAGTGGTCACAGAATCAAAATCTGATATTGCTAATGGTGACTAATGACTAACTAATTCAGGGCTTACCGCTCTCTTAATTCACTGATTAAGTCCAGCTTTTTAAGCACAAGCTGTAAAGGCAAGAGCTCCTCCTCCTTGAAGGTTTTCTGTACAAAACAACATAAAAAAACACTTAAACAAAAATACAATAAAAACAACAAAACATGAAAAACCAACAACAATAACAGAACCAATAAAACAACAAAAATAAACACAACAGTAATAAAACAGGAAAAAGGCAACAAAAACAACACGAAAAAACCCCCCCACAAAAATAAAAACAAAAGAAATAAAGCAAAACAAAATAATAATAAAATAAAAAACATGAAAAAACACCACAAAAAACAACAACAAAATGAACACGAGAAACAATAAAAACCACAATAAAAAAATAAAACAAAAACAAACCATAGAAAATCAACAGAAATACAAGACAATAAAAACAACAAAATAAAAATCATAAAAAACATAAACATCACAATAAAAAACTAACAAAAAACAAACAAACAGCAGAACAAAAACAATAATACACACAAAACACACAAACTATATACAGTAGTCAACATTGAAGGTGGATCATAAAAGTAAGAACAAGAATAGGTATTGTTTTTATGACAACTTTGATGAAAGGTTTTGATCCACTTCAAATATATATATATATATATATATAAACACTTTGCATTAAAATCTATAGGATTGAAACTCAAAGCTTTGAAGGCTTCTTAACAGCATGCATTTTAACACTTCATACACAACAGTCATGAAATGGCCATTAATTTGATTTACACCGTTTATCCATACTCACCATTTGAGTGCCAACACTGAGAGCCAGAGACACGATCAGCCTCCTCTCTTTGGTGCTGGGCCCGTTCAGAGTGTTCTCAGCCAGAACCAGAGCCGACAGCACATCCAGCCTCTGCTCGCTGTACTTCTTATCAGAGATCACGCGTTTCTGAAGGAGGACAACCACCAGTCATTCAAATATCTGCTCTGTGGAGCCAGTGTCTGGGTAATGCTGGTGGTGTCTGTACCTTAGCAGTCGAGATGGAGGCCAGAGCCTGAGACTGCAGCTGCTGCGTGATGTGAGACACAGAATCTGCTACAACCAGAGAGCGCCGGTGAAACGTGTGCTCCACAGCCTGTGAATGACAAACACTGACATAAACACTGCACACTTCACACACTACCTAGTACAATACAGTCAGCGCACTAACTGAGGTAGTGGGCACTGCCTAGCAAACACAGTATCAGTAACTATACCACTAGAACTAGCACACACTACCTATTACTACACAGAACTTGTGCATACTACATAGTGTACACTAGAACTAATGTACAATGCCTGTAAATAACCAATACAGTTTGCAATACTTGTACTAGATTTATAGTGCACTACTGTTAGTGTCAACCTTTTTATGCACTCTACAACTAATAATAGACATACTAGTCGTAAATACTATTATCAGTTTGCTAGGGGTGGCAGTTATAGTGCACACTACAATTAATGTACTAAATGTGTAGTACACTAGTAGTAGTTTGCACTAGTTTTAGTTCTTTCATTGTTGTGCTCACAATAAGTAGTAGTACGCTACTATTAATGTCTAAATGATGGTACAGTATATTCACTTTGTGAGGAGAATCTAAAGCAGGCTCTTGAACTCTTGCACTGGAGGAACCAGTGCATCCACTTTTTCCAGTGGAAACAAAAAGGCAGATGGCGTCATTTTTTCTGATAGGCTAAAGGTAAGAGTAATCCCTCATTCAGAACTGTTACAAGTCTACTTTTATTTGTGTGTCCACACACCCACACAAAAAAAATCAGCGAAAAAAGACATGAATTAAAAATGCTTTAAATGACCACTTAACAAAATAAAGAAATTGAAAACAAAACCTCTTTCATTATAATTTTAATCCATAAAGAAAAAGTGCATGAGAGGAGATGGCGAGTCAGGAAATGTATCTTTGTGACACGGACTCAGAAAACACCAAATAATTGAAATATCTTCCTACTATTTTCTTGGACATATTCCTGGTAATTAGGCTACTTTTACTGATGCTGTGACAGGCTTTAGTCTATCGCGTGTATTTGAATACAGCTGCGCTGATGGCACGCTCTCTGTAGTTATTATGGTGAGAGTAACTTAAAAGTAATACAGGAGTCATGTAACGCATCACAATTTTGAATCAGTAATATTGTAATGTAAGGCATTACTTTTAAATAGCAGTAACAAGTAATACATAATATATTACAGTTTGGAAGTAACTTGCACAAAACTGCTAGATTTGTAGTGGACACACAAATGAATATCAGAAAAATGCTGAAGTATTTGCTGTTGAATGTAATATTCTGACTCATCGACTTACTTTTAACAGCTCCACCAATCGGCACAGGGATTTCACAGAGGTCTTGGTCATGGGCCGCTGCATTGACATGTACATGTTCATAGTGGTCTTGATGATGGTGCTGATGCTGTAAGCATACAGGATTCCCTACAGAAACACGAACGTCTGATAACGAAGCACTCGCTGCACTGGAAATATAATGTACCTCTACAGCGAACAAATTCATCTCGGAAATGACAGAAGAGAAGAAAACGCCTGTCTCTACCTGCACAAAGATATTACACCTGTTGCTCAAATCCTCAGACAGTTTGTCTGGTTTCGGTTCTTTTGATAATATAGACTCCATCTTCATCATCCAAGAGGTGACAAATATATAGTAGGACTGCATGTCCCTGCAGAGAAACACATACATGGAAAACTATATAATGATGTGAAATACGGTGACCTTTCAATTTTACTATGCCAAATCATAACTAATATTATAAGCGTGTATGTCTTACTTCATTAGTGTCTGCGCCTTTTGCTGCAGGAATGCGTCTCTACTGCTGCGGATGGTCTGGATGCTCTTCTTGTCCATCAGTTTAGCTGCCGCAGGAACTTTGTTTATTAAAAATGTGTCTGGAAACCAGATTATATTAGCTGCTAATGTCACCGCAGGGACCTGGAGGAGAAAGATTTTCAGAAATTTCATAATAACAAAGAACACATCTATATATCACACTCGTCCCCACTAGTTGGCGTACTCACCTTTTTACACACATCCAGCAGGGATTTGTAGATCTTCTTGTCCACAGTCCTGAAGATATGGAAGTGCAGCACAAAGAGGCCACATACGCCTGTATATTTATCCCGCTGGTCAATCTCTGAAGGCTCTCCTGCAAGACAAACGGACGATAGCGGTGGTTGTCAACAGCCAAGGCGTCTCGTTAATGCTATTTTGAATTCATGTAGCTTAATTACAAATACAAACCAAGCTTTGATTCAACATTGGCAAAAATGGTTCTGATATTGTACGCAAATTCCTCCGCAAAGGCACTGTTTTTAGAAACCGATACACCTTCTCCTGGGTCATCAAACCTCTGCTCCACACAAGCCTGCGTGAAAAAGAAAAGATTTGTTACACTGATTGTGTAATCAGCCTTGTTTTAGTTCAGAAGGTGGCGCTTGCATGCTGAACACATTCTGGGGTATTCTCCAAAATGGCTCGGGGAGAAGAATTGCTGAATATATTGTTATTGTTTTCTTTGTGCACAAAAAGCATTTTCTTTTTACCGATGTCCTTTCTACGTTTCTCAACCTGGGACTATTGTAGTTGTGTTGCTGTCTACAAAGAGTCACAGAGCTCTTGAATTTTATCAAAAATATCTTATTTTGTCTTCCCAAGATGAACAAAGGTCTTACTGGTTTGAAAAGACATGAGGACGAGCAATTAATGACAGAAAACCCTTTAATTTGTGGGCATTAAAACAGTCCTGCTCTGCATTTCCCAGAAGCATCATAACCTTAAGTGCCTCGTGGACCCATTGCCACTAGTGCTGTCAAAACGATTAATCATATCCAAAATAAATGTAATAAATGTTTGAGTACCGTGTATATTTATTATGTTTATATACAAATACACACACATAGAGTATATATTTACATGTACACAAGTATATAATTTATATTATATAGAAATATAACATTTTCTTAAATAATTACATGCATGTGTGTGTATTAACATATACATACACACACATATATTTTGTAAACAAACTTTTATCTAGGATTAACTGTTTGACAGCACTAATTGCAATCAATGGAGCTACAACCTGCTTAGGCTTTTGGGAAATGCAGCCCAGGTTGAAGTGTAGCCGTAATGCACCCGGTCCAATCGGTGTAGTTTTGAGCAAACGAAGTGCACTGAAATAACAATGTTTGGGAACTAATGTGGTCAGAACCAACGTTTACAGGACTATTCTCTGGAAACCTCTCAAGCAGACGACTTATACAATCTGACTGGTAGACGCTGAATCACGTCATAGCTCATTATCATTAGGTTGACCTGACTTCAGCTCTCCTCGATGCCCACACTGTTGTGTTTTTCATAGCAGAAATAGGTTTCAAAATACAACAACGGAAAATGAGGAAGTCTGGGGACGCTCCAGACCTGAAAAATCATGCTGTCCAACAGCTGCCCCTCTAGCTTCAGTAAAAGCTTCTCAAAGGGTTTTAGCTTCTCCTCTGGAATGGCAAACTTAGCTGGGTTATGATGGACGGATTTCAGTAACCTTCAAACAACAAGAAAGAATTTGTGGTAAGAAATCTAGAACCACAATTTAACATTCATTTAGTCTTAAATTTAACAGAGCAGTTCAACATCTAAAAAGCGCACCTTTTGTACATCTTCCAGTGATCTTTCAGTGTGGCGTGGTTCTCCATGATCTCATCCAGGGTCATGAGGACCACCAGAAGTTCTCCCAGATGCTCGTACACTGTCTGATTGTAGACAAAGGAAAACCATCAATACATGACCTCAGGTTCAGTAAAGAACCATACAAAGAGGATAGAGAGAATGAAAATTACCTGAAAGTGCACACCTGTGGACTCAATGATTTTTGTTGCACTCCTGACATAAAAAAGGCAAATTAGCAACACTGGAGTCACATAACCGTCCACATAATATGAGAATATTTTCAATTCCTCACTTGTTACTGTTGTACAAAGCAGCCAGCTGGTGAACCATGTTGACCACCACTTCAAAGCAGCGTGACACAAAGCAAGAGAGCTCCTGTAACACACAACCAAATCAAACAATGTTCAGAAATATTTTTAGACGTATTTTCAGCAACAATTCAAAAAGACTGTCATTTCAAACCTGTAAGAAGGAAATGAAGCGGCCCATCTGAATCTGAGACTCTCCCTCCACCACACTAGTGTCTGACACTGCAAAAAAAAAAATCAAAACACAATAGTCAAGTCACTTTTATTTCTATAGCGCTTTTAACAATACAGATTGTAGCAAAGCACTGAACATTATCATATAGAAGAACAGAGTACTGGTAATGTATAATGACGAGAATACTTACAATACTTTTTTTTATTATTGTTAAAAGCTACAGGTTAAATGTTAAACAACAAAATGAAAAGCTTAAGTTTAATAGATGCATGCAACTCCAAACAAAAAGCAACAACATTCAGATATACAACTCTAGAGGTGAAATTGGTAATTTAATAAGTTCTTGTGTAGACAGGCAACAGCAAAAACAAAAAAAAGTGTTTTTACCTCCTTCTCCATAATACAACAAGCCATTGTAGAACTTGGTTTCAGCCTAAAGGTGAAAACACAAAACCGTTTAATTTATTCAGCTTAATTACAAATAACTGACTTTATAACAAGAATCAACACAAAGCCAACAGATTATCGACTGACTTTTTAAATCTGTTTTAATACAGAACGTGATCAGTTTAAGTAATAATAAGCTACAGGTTGTTACTGTATCTGAATATCTGTTTCTGAGATCATAAAGTGTTTCTGAATTAAATATTTAAAAGTCAATTAAAAGTATTCTGAACTGGGCGGTCGCAGGCAGCAAAACTGTGAAATATTTATACTTTAATATGTTTTAAAAATTCAATTTATTTCTATGATGCAAAGCTGAATTTTCAGCATCATCACTTCAGTCTTCAGTGTCACATGATCCTTCAGAAATCCTTCTAATATGCTGATTTCATGATTAAGAAACATTTCTTCTTTTCATAATTAATGCTCTGCTTAATATTTTTAATAAACCAGGACACGGGGTTCTTTTAAAAACAGAAGTTCACCATTTACATTATACATGTCTTGTCATACATTTTCACTGACCTCATATTTCAGCTTTTTAACTTCACAGCAAAGAGCTGCATACACTGTGATAACTTTATTAAGCACCTGGCGAAGAAGAAAAGAAAAAAGCAACAGGTAAACTCATAAAACACTAATTCTCATTCAGTATTCGCATCCGCTTCCGAAACAGCAAACAGTTTAACATCTCATACCTTGTTATCTGTCTTGATGAGCTCCAACAGTGAGGACTGTTCATACGGCAGGAGCTGGTGTGACAGAGCAAGGAGAGTGATATGGCATAAAAGCAATGAATGGAAAAACTATTCACACTGCTATGAAGCTATATGTCATGACACAATACCTTTAAAGCGATGGGGTCCAGGGTGAAGTCCCATACATCTCCGACCGAGTCGTCCAATGCTTCTTCAATACCCTGGAGCTGAGCGGAGTATTCCTCTAAGAACTTCTCATAGTTTTTAACCTGCACTTCTGTGTGAATTTCTGCACAGTCGCAAAACCAGAAATAAAAGATGACTGACTTCCTTATTTGTGTGAAACTAAATTTGTACATTTTTATCACAACAACTATTTGTAATGCATAATTTGATGCAAAAGTGATTTTATATTCATAGAAAGCACATTAGATGTACGTAACATGTCTACTTTTAAGAATTCAAATAAGTGTTTTGAAGAAATGTCAACTTTTTTTTAAATAATGTTACACCGTCACAATATTTATGTAAAATTTAAACAACATGCTTATTTAGACTTGTACATAATAATATATATAAAAGAATAAGGAAGCACATTAAATTTTATTGTGTTTTAAATGAGTAAAATGGGTAAAACATAGGACAGTGGCAAATTTAAAACATATATAAAAATACAACTAATTAGTAAGTGAGGTAAAAGTAATTCATCTTTTAATGTGTCATACATTGATGTTGTAAATAAGATTGTTACACTGAATGAGATTTTATTGGGTACATTTAATAAATCAGAATTATATAATAAAACAAAATTGCAATTAATTTAAACAGAAAGCATTTTAATGTTTTGTAGGAAAAAACAACAACTATATAAATCAGCATTGCACTTATTATTTTTATGGTTAAACCCTTTTTCGTCTTTGACCCACATAATTTATTATATATATATATATATATATATATATATATATATTGCATGCGAACCTTTTACATCAGTATCAATATTTAATACTATAAACAGAATTTTGAAAATAATTAATGTTATTCTGAGCAATACAAAAATTGAACTCACAGTCAATTAATTATCTGTTTTTGTATTAAAACAAACGCACTCCTCCAATGCAATTAGGTGGAAACAATTTCAAATGAAAGCGAAAGGCTTCCTTGCCACATTTTTGTCAAATCAATAAAGACCACACACTAATCTAATCAGGGTGCTTGAACTTGGCCACTTTCCCTGGTCATCTGACAGCTAGCTAACATTACACAGCTAGCTGCAGAATTTATGCATCTTGTAAGTTACACAACAATTTAGCAGTATCGTTCCGCTCAGACGCGTTACTTACTTTGTGACCCATCATCAAAGCGATCAAACTCCCAATCAGGAGATAATGAATCCACAGCCATCGTGACAGAAACGACACAGACTGGTGTTTTCAGAGAGCTGCCATTAGATCAGTCTGTTTGGGGGTTACTGCACAGTGAGGGGAGGGGCTGCTGTGCTGGGAATCACATGATTTGCACAGGAACGCAAACTTCCGGTTACGCTGCAGGGCGAATTTCAAAATAAAAGCACTCGAAAATACCTGGATGTCCAACATTTACTTTTATATATTATATATAAAAGTAACATTTATTTATTTATTTATTTATTATATATATATATAGCTGCGATATATATTCTATTTTAGTATATTAACGTTTGAACGTTGTCCTAATTTTTATTAAATAATTTAGAGAGAAGAGAAATATCCCATTCGTGTAAATGTATTGTCTCTAATTAATTAAAAATGTTTAAATATTGCTATTTAAAACGTCTATTCTCTATTCTCATGTACCAAGAACCACTGACTTTTGACTTGCAGTTCTTACTCTGTCCTGCGAGTGGCGCCATAAAAGACAGCGACACAATAAGTTATGGAACTTTTTTCCTTAACTAATTGTACAAATGAATGCATTATTATATACCAGTCAGTTGAACGACAGAAGCCTGAAGGCTGCATTCATAACCACATGCAGCCCTATTTTAGTTTCTAATGAGAAACGTGTGCCAAATGAGTTCATGATGGGCATTTATGAGCTCTGCACTAACAGAGTGGCTTCACAAACCTGCACTGACTCCATTCAGCTAGGGCTAATAATATCAACGAAGGCTGAATGAGAGAAAAGAATGAAAAAAGTGCTCGACAGCCACCACATATTTTTTTTACGGCTTTGCTGCTTTTAATGTAAGGTAAGGTAAGATACTTGTATATATTTTTGTTTATTGTGCATACATTGTGCCATGCTGTATTTATATACATTTTACTGGTGTAAAAATCACATCCAAAAATAAAAGTTTTTCTTTACGTGTACAGTGTATATTATATATATATATATATATGTACACATTCAGTAAATATATTTTGCATGCATATATTGGTATTCTTATATTTTTTATTATATAAAAATATATTTAACATACAAACATTTTTCATGAATATATACATGCATGTGTTTGTATTTATATATACATAATAAATATGTACAGTATCTCATATATTATTTAAACAAAAACTGTTATTTTGGATGTGAATAATCATGATGAATAATTTTGTAATATTTTGATTTCATTTAGATTTTTATATCTTTTGTTTCAATTTTAATAATTTTGTTAAATGTAAAGTTTTTTTTATTTGATTAATTTAAGTATGTAAAATTAAACTTAAATAGATAATAATATAATTGTATGTAATAATTGTAAAAAAAAATTAATAATTTTTTTATTGTTATTCTTTGTTTGATGTTTTTCAGGTGAGATATCAAGCGACAATATTACCAAACTCACTCATTTGATCGAACATTCATCTATACGCACAATCAAGTACATGATTCTTTTTCAGCAAACAACTCTTGGTACTTTGTATTCAAACTCAAGAGTGTAATATATTTTTTTATGTGGTTGTGTGATGACAATGGGATCGATCATTGAAGAAAAGCAGAAAGAGTGTCAGCTGACCTCAGCTCACCTGTTATCCAGAGAAAATGGGCATCAGTTTACGCCAGAGAGCAGAAGACCCATCAGAACATCAAGCTTCTGCAGTAAGGAATTTTCAGAGTCTGATTCCTTACTTCCTAATGAGTTTTACGGGACAGCATTGGCCTCTGGCACCATATTACAAAGTCATGTCCAGGAGATGCCGAATGAGTCGGTCTGGGCCATGGTGATGCAGATCTTGTTTCCATTCCTCCTGGCTGGTTTTGGGACGGTTTTGGCAGGGATGTTGCTGGATGTAGTGCAGGTGAGTAAGAGAAATGACGATGGCGGGATGGATTTTGGAGAAGCTGTCTATAAATAAGTGTTTTTTATGTTGATGAATCAGCATTGGGATGTTTTCCAAAATGTGACTGAGATCTTCATCCTCGTCCCACCTCTACTGGGTCTGAAGGGGAACCTGGAGATGACACTGGCATCAAGACTCTCCACCGCTGTAAGATGACTATTTTATAAATATATAAGATAATAATTATTATTGACTTGTCATATCAGCAATAGTTGTTTGGACAAGAATGTTCTTTCGGATCAAGATGAGCAATGAGGTCTTGCTGGTGTTTACTAGGTTTCAAATATGTTTTTGGAGAATAAAATGTCAAAATTTGGTTTAAATTATGTTACATTGTTATTCAATGTAACACTATATTTATGTAAAAAATCAAACATCATGCTTATTCATATTAAAATATATAAAAGGAAGCATATTAAATTTTAGTGTGTTTTAAATGAGTAACAAATCTTACTGACAAATGGACAAAACCTAGGACAGTGGCAAATTTACAAGTGTGTAATTATAATTAGTACTTGGGGTGAAAGTAATTCATCTTTTAATATGTCATAAATAGATTTTTGTTGTTAATATGCCTGACAAGATTGTTACATTTTATTGGGTAAATTTAGTAAATCATGGAATAATGTGATAATTATTTTTGGCTCAGAAAAAAAAAAAAATTCAAGTAATTTAAACTGAAAACTTTAATTTTTGGGGGAAAACAACATCAATTTAAAGCAGTATTACACTTATTGTTTTTTTTAAATGGTTTTAATGGTTATATTATGTATATATATATATATATCAGGTTTTTTTATTTTGATATATATGTATAAATATATAGATTTATTTAATTGTTAGAGAAACATAGAAAGATCACAGAAAATAATAATAATAATAATGATTTAATTATTACATACATACATATAATATGTTAATGTTTATTACTCATAAATCACTACAGTATTTAAAAGCCATAGAGTAAGTAAATACCCAATTTTACTGAATTTGCTATAAATCCCGATACGATATTTATAAAGGACTGGGAAAAGTCATGTAAGGCCGTTGGTTGAACTGTGTGAGAAGTGCTGTGTTGTGTCTGTGTTCTTTTCCCTGCATCACATGTTGTTTGTCGTGGTGAGGAACTTCACACCCTGCTGTGAAGAAAACAGCCCTCAGGGTTATACTTAATGTTATGGTTTGAACAAAATTAAAAGGTTTCTTGTTTGTAAAGCTTTACATTTCCTGACGTACATTAATAAATAGTCATTCAACACTTGAATATCTGTCCTGCAGGTGAATGTTGGCAGAATCAACTCTTCAAGCGAAAAGTGGAACCTGATCATTGGAAATCTCGGCCTCAAACAGGTTAATCCAGTTCGTTTGATGCTTGCTTGTTGAAATTCTGTTCTTCGTTAAACTCTACTTGTTTCTTCAGGTACAAGCTACCGTTTTGGGTGTCCTGTCTGCTCTGGTAGCCTCAGCTCTTGGATGGATCATGGAAGAGGACATCACCATGAACCATGTAGCTCTGCTTTGCTGTTGCAGTGTTGTGACAGCTTTTACATCATCGCTCCTGCAGGGTCTGCATCCTGCTTTCATTTCAGACCAATTTGTATCTGCTTAAAATAGACCATTTATATTCTTTAAATGCTTCATGGGCATCAAACAAGGAGGACATCATGTTTGTGGGTGCTGATCATGAGGTTATTCTTACTTGAATGACTCTTGGCTTGTGATCTTGGCCATGCAAACCCATTTTCTATACAGGTCACGAATATAGACCCAACATCCTCAGGCCAAATAGCTCACATTATTAGCACAAACGGATAAGACTGTCAGTATGATTAATGGGAGGAATTCCTTAATGCTGACTAACATATATTTTCAAATTAGTGCAAAAGAACAGCATTTATTTGAAATGAGATCTTTTGCAACATCGTACCATTCTTTACCGTCCCCTTTCGATCATTTTACTGCACCCTTGGTATAAAAAAGGATTAATTTCTTTCAAAACAAACTTTTGTACATCAAAATTAATTATTCATTTTATTAATTCAGAATGTATTTCGTCAATGCAAATCTTTATCTTCCTAGGGTTCATAATGGTTGGTGTTATTATTGGAACTAAGAAGGTGGGCGTGAACCCTGACAACATAGCCACGCCCATCGCTGCCAGTTTAGGTGACATCATCACACTCGGACTGCTCGCCGTCATCAGCCAAGGCTTCTTCTACTGCATGGGTGCGGATGGAAGACCAGTAACTGGTTAATAACTAGCAGTGGGTAGTTTGTCTTTCTTTAATGCTGTAACTCTCTCTGTAGATCCTTACCCTTATATTACCTACCTGGTGTGTGTTGTTTTCCTGTGTCTGACACCGCTGTGGGTAATTCTGTCATTTCGTCACCCTGAAAGCCAAAAACTGCTGCTTTCCAGCTGGGAGCCAATAATAACCGCAATGGTGATCAGCAGGTAAATATTCTCTCGATCTAGCATGTGATGGTGCCCCATACAGTACTCTTTTTTTTTTTTGGTATAACCAGGTTATGTTGGTTTTTGTTTCATATATCCAGTCTTGGAGGACTGATTCTGGACCGTACCGTTGCAAATCCAAAGCTGGAGGGAGTTGTTCTCTACAGTCCTGTTGTAAATGGTGGGTCAGACTGAACTGATATGTTTCAAATAATTTTATACACATTTTAATTTAAACTTTTCCTTAAAAGGATAGTACACTTAAAATAAAAATTCTGTCATTAATTACTCCAAAACCTTTTTATCTTCTGAACACAAAAATATTTTTGATGAAATCTGAGGGCTTTCTTGACTCTGCATACACACGTTCAAGACCCAGAAAGGTATAGTGCACACAACAAGTATTCTCGGAGCTTCATGTCAGTCGCGTTGCTGTCTGTGGGAGGACCAGAAAGCTCTTGAATTTTATTAGAAATATCTTCATTTGTGTTCTGAACATGAACAAAGGTCTTACGTGTTTGGAACGACATGAGGGCGAGTAATTAATGACAGAATTCGAATTTTTGGGTGAACTATTCCTTTAAGGTGTTGGTGGTAATCTGGTTTCCATCCAGGCTAGTCGTATAGCCACGTATCTTCATTTCCACTGTCCACTGGGTGAACTTCCAGACAACACTAAAGGATGTTACTGCCCCGGGCACAGTTTTTGCGCCACAGGTAACAGATTTCCATCAGTGGGTTTAAGGTAAACTCTGCAGGAAAGTGGAGCTGGTTTAAGTTTTCAGATTGATGATAAAAAAAAAGCAAAAAACGCTCTTCCTTGCTTCTGACAGGGCCGAATGGTAGATCAGCGCAGGTGCTGCTAACGCTGGCCATCCCGGGTCACCTGGTCTTCTTCTACAGCATTTACCTAATACAAGGCAGCCCGGATCCACCCCCCGCAGCCTTTGTTTTCTTCTATTTGGTAGCTGCTTTCACACAGGCAAGTGAAAGAGATGTTAGCTTATGTCTTATTAAAGAGTTAGTTCACCCAAAAATGAAAATGCTGTCATTAATTACTAATCCTCATGTTTGTTCATCTTCAGAACACGAATTAAGATGTTTTTAATGAAATCCGAGAGCTTTCTGACCCTGCATTGACAGCAAAGCATAGAAATGTAGTAAGGAGATCACTAAAATATGTGGCCCATGTGACATTAGTGGTTCAACCATAACTTTATGAAGCTATGAGATCACTTTTTGTGTGCAAAAAAAACAACAACGTTATTCAACAATTCGTCTCCTCCGCATCACCTTATAGCACCATTTTGGGGAGTATCATGTATGCGATGTATGTATGCAAATACATTGTTTAGATTCAGATCAAAGCGTAAACAATGTTAACAGCATTTCTAAAGCTGTGTAAGGATATAGCATACACCTTCAAAGGGCAAAGGGTCATAGAGCTCTCAGAATGCATCAAAAATATCTTCATTTGTGTTCTGAAGATGAACGAATGTCTTGCGGGTTTTGAACAACATGATGTTGATCAATTAATGACAGAGTTCTCAATTTTGTGTGAACTATCCCTTTAAGGAGAGGTGTGTTATTTTATTCTGAATCTTCTTTCGTTCAGGTGTTTCTTCTGCTAGGCATCGCTGATGTGATGGTTCACTGCTTGTGGAAGTGCGGCAGAGATCCTGATAGCTTCTCTATCCCGTATCTGACGGCTCTGGGGGATCTTCTAGGCACTGGCTTTCTGACGCTGTGTTTTCTTCTGATGTCACTGCTGACATAAACATTATTTATGTCCCATTCCATTAAACATATTAGATATCTACCGCTGTCTCATGTGCTGGCTTACATGTTTGCCATTTCTCTGCACAGTTTAGCCAGATGTACGTTACTTGAACTATCAGCCGCTCCATACATGCCACTCTGTGTGCAGTTTTAATGAGTCGCACATGCTGCCTCATGTGACAAAACTCATACAACTATCTTATTTGAGTGAAGGACTGCCTCACTGTATAGGAGCCTTATACAATTTAACAATGCATGTGGATTTATTTTTTTTATTTAATAATTGTTAACCTTCAGGATTTATTAACACAATAATGCCTGAGATAAATTGATGTTATTTTATTTTATACCATCACCTGCAATAGTTTATTACTATTTTTCTATCTTTTGCTGTAAAAAGCTATCAGTTCAGAAGTTCTTATAGATTTGTACAAATTATTTGCATAGAAAGTATTACCTTTACAGCTAGCTAACAATATTTAGTATCCACTGTTGAATTAATTCTTTATTACAAATAATTTGTCTTCTTGGGACCTTTGCGTTTATCATTGAGGTATGCATGAAATTATAAAAATCAACAATAGATATTTTTTCTTGTCTTTAATTTTCTGGAAAAACTGACAACTGTTTCATTTCATTCATTGGTCAAATATTACTGAATAATGTTCATCCAGGCGACTGACTGTATACAGTATCCTTTATATATAATGCATGGACATATGAATGTGTGTGTGTATATATATATATAGTTTACACACATTGGAGGTCTCATATTATTAATAATAGGAATATTAGTTAATGTGAATGATACAATTTTTAGACAAATAAATGCAATTATTTTACATTAAATATTAAAGTGGTTCATCTTTATTTTAAACTTTGTTTAAATCATCATTGTTAAAAATGTAATGTTTTTATAATTAAGTCTCAATCTTGTAATACAATAAAACAAATATTACACATACACAATTCATTAATAAATCACAGAATATATTTACAATATTACATTTTTATCTGACCTTTATATCAAAATCTATTGATATATTCCAATGAACACACAGTGTTAGATTAATTGGACTGTTATGATCCATGAAATACATAAGCTCACTCATCTCCACATACATGAATTATGAACCCTAGCAATAATAACAGTAATGTTAACCATTAAACATTTCTTAAATGAACGATGGTAACCATAATAATGTTTTGTAAGGGGAAACTAACATGTGAGCTAATCTGTGGCCAGTTTCATTATACTTAGGTTCTAGTGCCTTAAAGGCACAATATGTAAGATTTTTGTGATAAAATATCCCAAAACAACTAGCACTGTGTTATATATTTCATGCAGTTGTGTACTTACATTATCTCGAAAGTTATGTAGGATTTGTAAATTCAAAGAAATTCCAGATTTAAATAATGAACCGTCCCTGTTCCTTGTCGCCTATCAATGACGCAATATCCGCGCTATTCTGGGTTTCCAGAATTATTATATATTATTATATATATTATATTATTACATTATATATAGATCAGATATATATTCCACCTACGACAACCTCGGACTGGACAGGGACTCCGCTCTCGCGTGTTTTAATAGACGAGTAAGCCCATATATATTATTAATTGTGCAAGTAGTAGTCGTGTGCAGGTGGTTATGTGATAAAACAGATATAAATGAGCTTTTCATCCGTGAGCATAATTTGTGAAAACAACTTTTTTTTTTTTTTTTGGATAATATAATACATATGTTTGAGTTTATTTGCGTTCACACAGTCTTTCTTTTTTTTTTTTTTTTTTTTCTTAAGTAAAAAATAATATTATAAAAAAATGGCATTGCT
>JAUMHR010000090.1:9401559-9413143 GCA_032361145.1 Enteromius fasciolatus | reverse complement strand
ATGCTGATTTAGGCTGATCCTTTGCTAATTTGTCCTTTGTTGGTCATGTGCTCGTTCTAAGCTGGTCTGACCAGTTTCAGATAAAGAAGAATAAGCAAAAAAACAGCATAAAGCACCAAAAGAACCAGCATCTCAGCACACCCAGCTATTTTTTTCAACAGCGAAGACTGAGTAAAGTCCAAAGATATATCATAATTAACTAAACACAAAAGCTCCTAGTTATTTAAGCTTGATTTTACATGTTGTTGCGTCAGATTTAAAACACAGTGCAAGTAGGTGTAGCATTTACATTAGAAGGGGCTCGAAAGCCTATTAGCATTAGCATCTGCTATAACATTGACAGAGTAGTTTAAAACTAAAATAAATTGATTTGTTAAAAGTACAGCAGTTTGTAGTTGACTCCATCGCCCCCTTGTGTACTGGAGAAACTTCCTTGGCAAAATAACTGAAGAATGCACATTTTGTATAACAGGAATGTGTTAGCTAAGCCTTCGCTGCCACTTACTTGGCTTTTATGTTTTGGCTTTAGAAAGCAAAAGGCGAGCAGAAACGCTTGAGCAGGAGAGAGACAGAGCCTTACAAAAACTGCAGGATCTTGAGGCTGCCCAGCAGGTACTGACTGACGTTTGATGGCACACGTGTGTTAGTGTTTATTCATTGATATTTCATTCTATAGGGCAAAACAGAGAAAGAATCTCTGTTAGAGACTAAAAAACAGAAACCCGCGGGTTCAGACCTTGTAGATCCAGACCAACAGAGGAGGCTGGTCACCGAGCAGGTACTGCACCATGCAACACTTCATCAGAAAAAGTGCTTTATTATTTACTTCCTGTCTGTGCTTGTTTGGGTCTCCTTTTTGTGCTACAGCTGAAAAGTCTGTTCAGAGAGAGAGAGCAGCGTGGAGAGAGGTCAGTAGAACAGCATAAACACTGTCAGTTGTCAGTCAGTTTGATTCATTATCTTCCAACCCAAGCCAGGATTATTTCCACCCCTTCTTATATAAAAATTAGACTGTGGGGAAATTCCAGACTCTGAGGCTCCATCATTCTCCCCTCCCCCTCCTCCTGTGGAGAAACCTGTGGAGGAATCAGTAAGTGAGCCCATGAAACGGATGGTCAGACACACTGAATGGGCACATTATTCGTCACAATCAGTCAAGGTTAATCTGACTAAATTTTATTGATCATTCCTTATCGATTTGAAGCAAATCCTTTTTTTTTATCAAAAAGAAAAGGAAAAGATTAAAGTTATAACTGGGAGTTCTGGTATAATCAAAAAGTTTTGAAAGAAAAGTTATATTTGAGAATGTTGCATTCATAATTTTTTTTGTATTTTTTATCTTTTTTATTTTAAATTAGTTTTTATTCTTATATTTTCCCTTTCCATTTCAGTTTTAATTAGTTTAAATATTTTTTTTGTGTTTTTGTAATTTTTTTCATCAGTATATATATATATATCATGTGTCTGTATTTTTTTTTCTATTTCAGTTTTAGTTATTTTAGAACACCGATTTAAACTAAATGAAAAATGTTTCCGTTCAATTAGTTGAATTTTGAGTTGTTGCTGTATGTCAGTCAACATTTACTTTATTTCAAGTAACAAATTTGTTATTATTTTTCCCCATGGTTTTAGTTAACTACAGTAACCCTGCTCCTAACTCTTAGATCTGCATGAATCCAGGCTCAGGAAGAGGAGTGGGGGTGGGAACGCTGGAATTTTCCCAGTGTCATAATTCACATTTGACAGGACCGGACATTAAAAGGCACCTTGGAGAAGAGGCCATAAATCAAATTTTATTGACATTTTGACAAAAAATTTTCACGTATTTGATGTGTACTAGGTCTCCAGTTTTCACAAGAAGATCTGGTTTGGTCCAAAATGCTACAAGTACTAAGGTAAAAACCTTGTATAGTTACATCATTTTCACATAACAAATACTTTTTTTTACCCTCTTAATACGGAAATGAATAACAGCTGTGTGACACATTTAGAACTGGAATGCTGTTGACACATTAAACCATCAGGGAAGAAAAACACAGAAACTGGAGCAAGATCTCCAGCAGTGGGCAGCACAGCCTTCATCCCATATCTCAGTCTCTCAGGGGGGATCAACAAAGTTAGAGGGAGAAGAGGAGCGGAAACAGCTCATCAATCTGAAGAACCACAGCAAGACAACCCAGGTATGTTATAATTGCAATAAAACCATTTTTAAAACCTGCTCCACCAGTCATATTTTTACAAGATACTTAATTGAATTCTGTTTCTAAATCAATGAAAGGGAAGTTCCAAACAACTTCATGCATAAGCACATCAGGTCATAGACTCTAATTGGAGTGTCCTGATCTCACATTTTGTCTTAATCGAATAGCATGCTGGGATGAAGGGGCACATAAGCAGCTTTTAGGGTTGCAGGAGGTCGTCTGCGGAGATGTGGTCAGAAGCAGGGATAAAAGACATCAGCAACCCTGTATTGAGTGAAATTCCAAATGTTGTGTAGTTGATTTATCCTTGAAGCACTTAAAATAGAAGCACAATGGGATAAACAGCTTTAGTGATGTGGTGCGATATTATTAAAATCAGTGAACCCTGTCTAATACTTGGTGAATTAAAAAAAAACATTGAAAACTCCCACACTTACTTCCCTCGCAGATGTCAGCAGTGAGAGATGCAATTGGAAATCTAAAAGAGTTAAAATGTGATCCGTCCACTCGTATAGGGAAAAATCAGGCAAATTTGATTGTTCAACCTCTTGTGAGTCATTGTGATGTTATTATGTTTCTTTTCTGTCTTGCTGGTCCAGCCAAAGTAATATCTCCTCAACCAAACTTACAACAGGACAGATTTCCCCTGGGCTGCAGTGATGGAACGTTCCGTGCGAGGCCGGTTGAGATTTGCAGCTCAGATTTAGAAGATACGGAAGGGTCCATTTGAAGAAGAGAGGGGAGCCAGCGTCTGGAGTGATCCATACTGCACTGACAGTTTCTTTTTTAATTGCAGTTTATTATAACATAACAGTACAGTTACTAAAGGCATGTTGCCAAATTTTCAGTTTTGATGTTTAGAACAACTTTGAGGTAAATTTAAATTAACGTCATATAAAGCAGTTTATATTTGCCATTATCTAATTTGTCTTCAATGATAAATGATTTCACTAATACATACATCTGTATAATAATTAATTATATTATTTAGTTATAGATATTCCATCAAAAATGTCTTCTAGCATGGGATACAGAATGGCAGTATAATAAAGGTAACTAATATCTGTCTGTGGTTGGGTCAGATCTGAGGTCTTGTCAGCTTTTCATTTTGTACTTATGGTTGAAAACGCGATGTTGCACAGTTTCTGTTTGACTTGTGCTTCACAATGAATCTATCCCTCTTCATTGGCCTCAAAACCAACAGGAACCCGTGTCACTCAGTGACAATGAGCAGGGGCATCTCTGTCAAAAGAAAAAGACAAAATATTTAATAATATTTATATTGTAAAGAAAAAAAACTGCCAACTTAGCAACAAGTAGTCTATTAAAAGCATCCATGATTCTCTATACTTTATCAAAACCAGTGTTAAAATGTAGTTGTACAACACATGTGTATTAGCTAAAGATAAATGCTCCTAACTGACTTCATAGCCATGACCTCCCATTGCTGAGGTTTGAGCAGATCTGAAATGAAAGGGATCGGACTGCTGTCTGAAGGATTGAAGAGGGAGGGGGATTAAACTACAATGTCATTAAAATAGGCTGATCTCCTGTGGATCTTGGCTCTCGTAAGACAAGCGTTTAATCCCGAACATTAAAAGCAAACATTTAGGCTTAGTTTATGATGGATAAATCCTCTTGCTTTTACATAACAGTCATGTAAGCAGGACCTGCCGTATGCATATGGCAGACGTGATGTTGTATCATGACAAGGGTATCCATTTATCTGATAGGAGGGATTTGTGGTGCAATATGCTTTCCTGCACTCTCAGGACATTAAACTGTTTTCTGGGAACTATTTCACATTATACTTGAACAATATGCAACTCTTGACGTTTTAAGCTTTGTGTAATTTTCTTGTGTGGAATTTAGTTGCATAGGATTTAAAACAGGAAGAGGAATTCAGGTTTTTGAAAGATGGACATTAAGCATAACCTCCAATCTCTAATAACACGGTAAATCCATGCCACGTACAGATATGTTCACCTTGACATCTTTTTGGCTCTATTTGATTACAGAAATGTAATTTAGCCAATTTATTGATCTATCCTAATGCCATCCTCAATTCTAATAGTCCTCCTCCAAGTACACATTTGGGTGATTTGATTGATAAAAACACCAGGTCGAAGTCTACTGAGAAGTCCGCATCAGTATGGCCTAGGTTAAAGTGCGTGGTACCTGTATATGCTGGCTTGTTAACACCCTTCTGAGTAATACCATGATTCTGAACCCATTTGGGGCAGAAAATGATTGTCAGTCTGGGAAGTGGTAACCAATCAAGCTCCTGTAGGACTACCTTCTGCAGATTTTAGTTTCAACCCTGTTCAATTACACTTGCCTGTTATTTTCAACCCCTCCAGTTTAACCGACCCAAGTTGCCGGCAAACTGACAAGGATGCTAAAGCTACCCCAGTAGTAAGGTATCCTGTTTATAATTTTAGGGAAGACTCTTCAGAGAGAAGGCTTTTTCACAGCAGTCCCTTGTGTGGACTTTAGGATCAATCCCGTTTTTAACTCCATGTTGCCATTTGAAAGTAGTTCTTAATACTTTGACTTGTTTGGAAGTATTTAGTTGGGGTTAGAGCTAAGCTCTGGCCCTCTAGGTTTTGATGAACCCCGTTTTAGGGATCAAAATGGTGTTTTTGAATGCTCTCAATGCCCCTTTTGAGAATTCCATTGTTGTAGACTTCAGAGTGGTCAATATGATCAATAAACTTGTATAGCTATTAGCCCAACTGATATTAGGACATGGGTACCATTTGGGAAAGGGTGAGAACAGTTTATTGTAATCTCACCTGGAGTCAGGTTGGCAAGATTGTCTGCTTTTAGGCTGAGGAATTTCAGCCAATGAACCACAGTCTGGTACTGGAACAAGATGAAGAGCTGACTAAAGACCTTGTGACCTCTTTCTGATTCTTGGGAGGCTGTATTCCTGGGAGAGACAGCAATGTCCATATCCAGTTAAAGTTCAGCTGGGTAAATAAAAAAATTAACCCCACTTGTTCTTCGAAAGAGAACACAAGGTGTAGGTCTTTGAAGTGTTTGGGTTAATGTTTAAAACTATATTCATAGCAGGAGCTATGAATTGTCCTTGGACTTGTCCATGACTTGCCTTAGTTCTCTAACAAAGTTTACAGGCCTGTCTGCTGTCCAGTCCAGACTACCACAGCAAACTTCCAGCTCCTGAAATAAGGATGTCTTTGAATTACCCTGCATGAAGATAGCCAGCCTGAGCATGCAACCCTTAAGTGCCTGTAGAGATCCAACATTGATAACCAAATACTTTTTATAGAGTCCAGAGCTAAGGTTGTAATCCTGGGTAGATATATCCAGAGGTCCAGGGCAAAGTGGAGGCAGCTTGGCCTGGACAGTCACTTCTTCTAGACAAAGGACTGCTCCGGTTATACCCACTATGGATACAGTGAGTGTATTCTGTGTTGAAGAGAAGGTCAGGGTAAAGTGCAAGAAGGGATCTGTAGTCTTACTGCAAGAATTTGAACCGTAGTTAGGAAGTAACGGTTCGTCCTGTAGTAGACCCTGGGTTTGAAGTGGAGAAAGGGCACAGGGTGATCGTAGGTTGGGAATCGTCAGTCTTCTGTGTTCGCTAAACAAGTAACTATCTCCAGCCACAGTGCAGTGTCGTTCCAGAACCTTCCGGGTCTTTGTGAGAAGACTTAGTCTTGGGAAAGAGGGGAGAGAGGAGCGCCCACTGTCCATGGGCTTGATGGAGACTGATGGGGAACTAAGCCGTCTCATTTGGAAACATGACTTGTTAACCTCAGAGACAGCAGTCAACTCATCATCTGATGGTGTAGAGCTCTCGAAAGCAGATGGATAGTCTTGAACATCTCCTTCTGGGTCCTCACATTGCAATTTGGTAAATGTGGTTTCAGATAGAGGAGCAGGACTCAAAGTCACATGATCCACAGAATCAGGAGGAGGGGGTGTCCTCACAGCCTTTTTGCCTTCAGGTGGTTTATGTTTGGTCTGTACCCAACAAATGATGCAGCCCAGGACAAGGGAAAAACACAGGACCACCAAACCCACACTCAGCAGAATCTGCAAGTGCACTAAAGAGACAGAAGAACAGCATTTTAATCTGTAACCATCATTCCAACTGTTGGAACAACTGTTAAATCGTAATCCGCAAACAAAGGAAACAATTTAATCCGTAGAAATTCAGTGTTCAGTAACAGAATAGTAAAAAACAGACGTGTACTGCAGTACTTGTATCTGAAATCTCAGACTGAATGGACAACTTGTCTACTGCT
This sequence comes from Enteromius fasciolatus, assembly GCA_032361145.1. NCBI lineage: Eukaryota > Metazoa > Chordata > Actinopteri > Cypriniformes > Cyprinidae > Enteromius > Enteromius fasciolatus. Next base: position 9,406,671 of record JAUMHR010000090.1, on the reverse strand, counting down.
TGCCTGACAAACACGTATCAAGCATGCATGTCGGTTACCATACCTTCATGCTGTTTTGTGAAGAGCACCTGCACCAGCAGCCAGAGAAACAACAGGACAATAATTCCCTCGATCATTCCCTTGCAGCCAAACAGCAGGACGGACTGCCACACAGGTTGTCCAGAGTCCTCCTCCTCCTCCTCCTCAGTGGGCATGTTGGTCAAGGAACACCACAGCTCTCACTTCATCTTTACCTTCTGTAGTAACATCATGTATATCCATAGAGGTAACGTCAGAACGGTGAAGTTGAACTCTACTAGTCGAAGCAGGATCTTTCATCTGTACATTGGACACTTGTGTGCTTTCTTACCTATAAGTCAAAACTGGTTTTGAGTCTTTCTTTCATCAAAATGCTTAACCTCAACCAGTTTCCCAAAGCAAAGCAGCAAGACCAGTTGTGTAATACCATCCATTTAGTTGTCCGGAGAATTTATCTATATTTCAAATCCAAATCGCCATTGACTCTAAACAAAATCCCATTGATTCTCCTCTTGTGGTTTTTCCTCTCCTACATCTGCCTTTTGATTATATTCAGGGTAGTAATCCTCTCCACTGACTCCCTTGGTGAGAGACCGAGATGAGTTTAGAGGGTGGTCCTGCTCAGGACAGGGGCGGGACACACCATAGAGGGCGAGGAGAGACACTATACTAGTGACAGGTCAAGGACAACTATGCCATGTGTCCCACACTGTGCCTATTAAAAGGGCATCAGCAGTGCAATCCCATTCCACCACCCCCACAAAACAGCATCTGTCACATCCACTGCGAGCTCTGCACATAATCAGAATCTCTAGTCTGTTCATGTGAATTTCTGTTTTAAGCAGAAGTAAATATGCATGCATTTCTATATTACACGCACTTCCACTAATCAAACACTTTAATGATTATAGGCAGATTTACAAAATCAGATTAAATTATATTAAGGTCCAGACATAACTGTCTGATGTTGAAAGCAAATGTTTGTACTGCCTCTTGGCGCTTTAAGACATGAACTGCATTATTTTATTTTTTTTATTTTGAAATTATTATATAAATTTTTATTTTTTCTCTTCGGTTTTTTTAATGTCTGTTTTAAAATGTAAGTTTTTATTTCTTTTATTACTTCAAATATTGAGAAATGATATGAAAACTGTCAACAATTAAACATATACAGCCATTGTGTCACATCACAAGATTGTTGTGAAGGAAAAAAAAGAATATATATATAGTACAGTGCAAAAGTCTTAGGCCACTAGTATTTTCACCAACAAAAAAAGGTTTTAAGTGGGTTATTTCTATCCTTTGCGGTAGCGTGTCAGTTGGAAAGATCAGTTTACATTTCCAAACATTATTTTTGTCATTAATTGTAATAATGCAGTGAGATTATTGTCTGACAACAGCCAGTGCTCCACACAGAGATCTGATCATCATCCAGTCTGTCTGAAACGACATGAAGTAACAGAACAAACTGAGACAGACTCAATCCAGAAACCATTGAAACCATTTTTTGTTTGTGAAAATACAAGTGTATATACAGGGTGGTTCATTTATATGGATACACCTTAATAAAATGGCCACCAAGGTCACCGCCTATCTTGAAAAGTGTCCCCCTTCACATACGCTAATGTGCCACAAACAGGAAGTTAATATCACCAACCCCATTCCCATTTTATTAAGGTGTATCCATATAAATGGCTGTATATCTGTATCTCTATATCTATACATCTATATACACAAACACACACACATATTATATATATATATATATATATTTACAAAAATTAAACATTTTTTATTTAAAATATTTGCTTGTATGGCAGTAAACAGTAAATATACTGTATAACAAAAAAAAATAAAAAATTGGGGTAAATGTGACTTACAATTAGAACAACAAAACAAATTTGACCATGATGAAGGAATACAATCCACATTAAATCAAAAGTCATTTCACACACAGATTAAGAAAAACACAAAACGAAATCTTGCATCAGATCAGACTTTAATTTCATTGTGTAAAGTTGCATGTGTTTATACAGTGAGGCCATCAAAGAGGATAACAAACACATGGGTCTTTGGTTTTCAGCTATGCCGTTATCTGAAGAATATAGAAATTAAAACAGAAGAAATTAAAAGTGTCTGTATCCCAGCAGGTCCCAGGGTCAAGCAAATGCAGGATTCTCAACAGCTAAAATGTAAAGCTAATTGCTGACGAGGCTAAATCAGCAAGAGTATGTGAACACAACCAGCCAACAAGCCTCGATTGCTACTGGAAGTGTATTGGAAGTACAGGAAGACCGTTTGACGTGCGATAATCAATACTTGATGGATATGAGACACTGCATCCAACTCTTCAAACAATAATCTCATCTCGCACAGGTATTAACGTTGTTCTGCCTTTCACTGCTAATTCATTACCTGAGACTTTTTGCATTAAAAGACAGCAGTACTTCAGTGGTACTGCAGGCAGTTGAACTACATCCGAGGTAAATCCTGACTGAGGTAGCTATTTCAGTCCCACACTGACCGAGTTACGTCTAGTGTCATTCGTTTCAGGAGCGAGACCGCATCTAGGTTCTGAAGTTAATATTTTATGAAGAAAAAAAGAAAGAAATTCCTGAGAAACTCGCTTTCCAATATGGAAAGATACGTGAGGTCTGAAGTTCAACAATTAAAAATACAAAATAAAAGAAAAACATCCAATCTTTCTTTGATTTGAATGTTATCCTGCTTTTCCGTGACCTGGTTTGTTTTAAAGAACTCGTATGCGCAGCAGAGTAGAAGAATAGTACATTAATCAAGGCTCTTATATTTACGAGCCCGTACATGATCGTCCAACGCACAGAAATGATTGACGTGCGACACAAACTGTGCGTGTCCACATAATTTCCTTTCAACCATACATTGTCTTGTGTCTGAGGTAGAGAAAAATCTTTCAACCAAACTGTTGCCTGTAAATATGTCTAAATAAGAACAAAAAAACCAAAACCTCTCAGCTGTGTAAAATGCGGTTTCAAACTCAAAACTCTTTTCAAATCATATTAATATTTCTGTATCTAGAAGCTAAAAAACAACGGAAATAGAAAACAATAAAATCAAGTAAATAATTTTTTTTTTTTTTTAAAAAAGGGAAAAGATCTGTGACCCCCTTTTCTCACCAAACCAACTTTGCAACACTTGATGGGGATTGTAGCATGTTTTAAAATCCATCAGATTAGAGCAACACAGCAGTATCATAAACGATCCTGAGTCTTTAAATTCACTGCAGATGAGGTAAATTCAGCAAACTTTAAATAAGATAATTAATAGACAGCAAAAAAAAGAAGGGGGGAAAAAAAAGGACGAAGCGTCAACGACAACCTCACAAATGTGACTTTTGGCAGAAGTAGATTTGATGGTGCCGCGATTGCTTCGCACATCTCTGTGAGTGAATGACTGTGGGTGCGGAAAAGGCATGATTACACGATCGCCCAAGTGTTTACGCTCACGATAGCACTGAGATTAAGACAGCTGAGGTATTCTGTTGAATCAAACATCTCTAAAAACCTTCTCAGTCCTGAGAAAAGAGCAGGTGGGGTCCGTGATGAGCTTCAACAGCTGATGAGTTTGTAAAAAGTGTGCGTGTGTGGTCCTCCCTTCGCTGGAAGGAAAACACAGCTGTGAGGGATTTGCTGTGATGCCTCTAGAGGGCAGAACGGATCCCGCCGCTCCGAGGAAAGACTGGAGTTTGGGTTGGACTGACTGGATGTTAGGTTCGGGGAGCTGCTGGCCGTTAGGGTGACACTCCTGCGGCCGGCTCCATGGAGTCAGGGCCCTTTGAGGAGGAAGAGGAGGAGGAAGATGGGATACCGGGACTGAGAGTGGAGGGCTGGCCCGGGAACATGGCTGTGACAGCAGAGGGAACAACTCCAGACTTCTGAGCATACAAGGATCCTGTAAAACGGTATTAAAAATATTAACAACGCTGAAATATTATAGTAAATCTTGCTGAATAAATGTTATTAAAAAAAGACCATAAATAATGTTACAAAGATAGAAAAGAAAGTCAAAAGAATCCTCAACTGTTTCTTCATGTTTTCTACGTAAGCGTCACATGTTTTCACCAGCAAATCAACACATCACAATGATTTCTGAAGGACCTTGTGACACTGATGCTGAAAATTGCATTTGTCATCGCAAGAATCAATTACATTTTAAGATATATTAAAAGGTGCTCTGTTGCAGGATTTTAGCTCGATTTCATTTTTATCTCAAACCGTATGCATCACCCCTCCATCGTCTTGCGGTCTGCCCCCTGAATACACTGGGAAAAAACCCGGTCTCGAAACAAACACTATAGGTACAGGATGTTCATCACAACAAAAATAAACTTCGGCCAACCAATCGGCAAGAAGAGGTGGGGTTTAACGCGCGAATGAACATAAGGTTTGAGATAAAAATTCAATCGAGCTGCATAGAGCACCTTTAACTTGGAAAACAGCATTTTAAAAAAGTAGTATCCCACAATATTACAATATTAATATTCTCATTGCAATTTGTCACAGAGCATACCATATTCATAGTTTAATTGTTAACTTGCTATATTAGAAAACTAGAGCAGAAATTCAATTCAATAAATTCCATTTTGCTTAAATCCCAGAATTGTAAGATTTTGAATTTTACTGCTTCAGATATGTAGTATAATGTATGATGAGCTTCAGAAAACTCTTTTATTAGTATTTTTATTTATTAGTATTATAATATAATACTTTCAGGGTTAATGTTAGGTTTATTGGATGCGTTTTGTGCTGTTCTTAAATACTGTGGATCAAAAAAAAAAAAAAAAAAAAATCAATATGAACAAATGAATTATATAAATATGGGCTGTCAGTCGATTGAAATCTTTAATTAAATAAATTACATGTGTTGATTAATTAATCTAATTAAATCACACATCACATTTGGCTATGAAATTACCCACACAAGATTAAAAAAAAAATTATATATAATTTTTTTCCCCTCCAACAATGCTAAACATAAGTTTATATATATATAAATAATATGATAATTAAAACTTAGGTTTACCATTGAAAAAAAAAAACAAACAATAAAAAAAAT
>JAUMHR010000090.1:9345539-9357557 GCA_032361145.1 Enteromius fasciolatus | reverse complement strand
TGAGAATCAGCACCTCCAAATCTGAGGCCATGGTTCTCAGCAGGAAAAGGGTGGCCTGCCCCCTTCAGGTTGGTGGGAAGTTCCTGCCTCAGGGTTTAAGTATCTTGGGGTCTTGTCTTGATCTTTGGGTCATGACCCAAAAGAAAGAGATCCTGGATACAGGTGGCCGAAATGAGTTTCCACCATAGGGTGGCTGGGCGCTCCCTTAGAGATAGCGTGAGGAGTTTGGTCACTCGGGAGGAGCTTGGAGTAGACCCTCTGCTCCTTCACATCGAGAGAGGCCAGCTGAGATGGCACGGCTCCCTGGGGAGGTGTTCTGGAGGGCTGGATAATTGCAAGTTCATAATCACCCTGGAGTGCTCAAAATTGTGAATATGAAAGAGAATATACTTCCGAGATATTTTACTCATAAGAATATCATATTCACAATATATATATATATATATATATATATATATTTAAATAAATAAATAAATAGTAAGTTTGTAAATAAATAAGTAAGTAACAAGGGAAAGGGGAGGGTAAGGGGTCTCGGAGCAGATGCGGGCCTCATGTGGATGTAGCACACTGTTATGAATTATTATGTGTTTCTGCTTCAGAGGAGAACAGAGCTGCTGGCTAAACCGAGAAGTCAAAATGTCCTCTGGGACTTCGGCGCGATGCAGCACACTATTCATTTTTTTAGGGGTCGTGACAGAAACAGGCGCATGCGCGCATTTTTTCAGCATTATGGGGACTTTTCACTGACATATATTGTTTATAAGTTAATTAGGCTATATTGTCTAAGATATACACACCAGCCGTTTATAGAAACGTTGGCAAGTTTAGATTTTAATTAAGACTATTCAGTCCACATATAAGCTGTTTCCATTGTTAGGGCTGTTATGAAGTTTTCATTTAATTTGACTATTATTGTGGGAGCATTTGGTCACATTTAATCCCATTTAATCCATCGCTTGTCATCATTCACAAAGGAACTCGTAACATGCTTTAAGTTTATTGAAAAATTGCCGACATACAAATATAGGCCGTATGAAACCATGACCCTCCTTCAGATTCGTTTTACGTCTCAGATTGACAAAATCATACATACGTTTCTCAGCTGTAACTTAATGTGTCGTTTCGTGTCGTTTACTGGCAGTCCTCTCCGCTTGAAGCTCTCTGAAGAGTAAATGTGAACACGATGCCTTCTAGTGCACAGCACCAAACTTATTAACATTTCATGTTAAGAGGTTTAAGATCCATAACAAGTGGCGTCACAACACTCATGAAAGCAAACTGAAAGAACTGATGGATATGCCGCATTACACTAGTATACATACATAAAACAGTACTTAATAATGCGGAATTGATGTAAACACTTTAAAATGGCAGGTTTATATAATTATAAGCCTTTTATATTTCATTCCCAAGTTGTTTTATGCTATTATTTATTCTCTTAGGCAACAGAGACCCCTAGTGGGCAAAATGGGAATCACACCTTTTTCAATTGCCGTAAATTCGACGCTAATTAACTTAACTGCACTTCTCATGACGTAGAAAACGTACAGCAGCGAAAATGATGTAGAGACTAAATGAGAAATAAATGACTCAAATGTTTATCAAAAAAGTTACAAAATTTCTTTCCCTTCTTTACACGTAAAGACAAACTTGACTGGAGGCTAGCATCATCAAAACACCTAGTTTGAGGTAAATATTTCCCATATTTAGTTCATTTGTTCCCATAAAATGTCTCAAAGGGTCACAGTGGTGAAGCGGGTCAGTCAGGTTTATTGTCCCCCAATCACCCGCAATATCTCTTTCTGTATCCGGACGTCCTGTGTGTTGATGTTAGCATCTCCTACCTGGCCGTCCTCGTACCTGAGTAAAGATGGACAATTGTGAGACACATTGTGAGCCAAAAGAGGCAGAATTTGTAATAAGGCGATGTAATAAAGTGTGAAAATACTTACACAAAAAAGAAGCGTGTGCAGACGTGATCAGAAATCGGACAAACCCAAATATTTCCATGTTTCTGTAGATCTTTGGAAGTTATTACTGTTGAGAGAAACATTTGAGAAACAAGCTGAGTCTTAACTTTAAAGGAATAGTACATAAAATGACTACATCCATTTTTGGTGAATGACTATGAATTTCTGGTTTGAGTGTTATAGCTAAATAACCTCATACCCTCACACAGAGCAACACAGTTCAGATTCCGACTCTGAAGAAACCTTGACTGTATGGGTCGACACTGCAAAAGAAAAACGTTTAGCATGATTAGCAGTGATACATACTATAAAACAGGGCTGTCTTAACTCTGTCCTGCAGAGTTTAGCTCCAACTTGCCTCAACACACCTGCATGAAGGTTTCTAACATGCCTAGTAAGAGCTTGTTTAGCTGCTTCAGGAGTGTTTAATTAAGTTTGGAGCTAAACTGCAGGACACCGGCCCTCCAGGACCGAGTTAGGACAGCCCTGCTATAAAAGATGGTAAATGTCCTCTTTTACAAATTAGTGAAACGAGTGCAATCACAAATGTACGCTTCATATAACTGCCACCAGGATGACTCACCTAGTCTGATTAACTACAGATTGCACCTGTAATATATCCATATCAGTCCAGTCTCTACAGATGGAGTTAATACCTGTAAGACAGTGTTGACCCGGTTGTAGTGCTGTACTAATTCCTCTTTAGTAGGCATGTGGTGCTGTCCCTTTCCCATTCCTGCAAACAAATACAGTCTATAGTGAAAACTAATGTAACAGTGCTATATGGATAGAAAAATGCTCAAGTTTCTATATTTAGCAGTACTGATGATACTTGTATATGTTTAATATATAATGATTATCGTATTCAAATATCACAGTATTTAAAAGACAGTGATTTTAAATATTTTTTAATACCTTTGCAAGGGCCATCCTTTTTAAAATGTGAAGCCAACTGATTGTTTTAATACATAAAGAAACATTTATAGTGTGTGATACCGTAAAGTCATGTTGTGTAAAATACCTTAATAGCAATAAATATAAATTATATACAGTATATATACAGTATATATATATATATATATTTGTCTCACAATCTAACCAGAATAATAATTTTTATTCTAAGTAATTATTTTTTTAATTAATTTTGTGACCAGTTTTCTAAAAAAAATATTAACAAATGTATTTATTGTGATTAATCTCAAAATCTGACCAGTTTTTAGAGAAATATTATTATTTATATTTATTGTGACTATTCTCAAAATCTCAGACCAGTATTATTATGTTTTAAATAGAAATAATATATATATATAGTAATTAATCTGACCAATAACATCTAAAAAGTTTTTAGATAAATATGTCATAATATCAAATTCCTGTTGAAAATAACTTGCTGAATTACTGCATCAAATATATGAATAATTAATATTGTACTTAACATACTAGTTTTGACAGTACTATTATACAACTATGGCACCCTGCCCAAAATGTCTTTGTCTTTCAAAATGTCTTAACCATGAATATTTTTTAAAATGTTGCACTCGGGCCCAAAAACTCTTACCTGAGTATCCAAATGAGATGCTGGAGATGGGGCTGAGGTAGATGCCCTTCCCATAGGCCGCCCCGTGCAGCTTGTGTCAAAGAAAACAAGAAGGCAGATTGGCCAAGACCCAATACGCTAAGCAAAAAACTCTGCGGGTAACACCCAACAGTTCTTCATTCACTACAGTAAGAGTAACTGTGGTACCTGCAGTTTCGTGTAGGAGGCGTTTACAAGTCCATTTCGTAGAATAGAGTGCCAGTTTTCAATATGAGAACCACTGAAGACAGAGAAGCAGTGAGTCAGTCATCATAAACCGGTGATTATAAAATGATCTCATGCTAAACAAACCCACTGAAAAGCGAACGTGCTGCCGTGAAGTTTTCTAGCGGTGCGAAAGCGGGCCTCTTTAGCGGGAGGACTGCTGAGGAGCAGGAACTGATGAGAGGTGTGCATGAACTTCAGTTGCTGTTAGCAAAAAACGAAACAGAGAAAATTAAGGTTTAGTCATGCTGCTATTTGACAGATAATGTGATAAAAACGCCCTTACTCTGCTGGAGGGGAGCTTGACAATGTGAGACCTGTTGCTGGATATAATCCTGAGAAGAAAAAAGATTATGCGTCATTATGGTAACAGGAACGTAATGAAAACTTGAGAATTCCACCAAAGGAAACCGAGTTACCCTCACCACTGCAGCAGAGGATGTGCAAGAGGGTCCAGTTTGTCCATCTGTTTCTTTATTTCAACATAAGGGCCCTGTAAAATATGAGTTTATGTGACACACAGTCCCTTGACTAGGGCTATGTGTGTAACATTGATATAGCTATTGTAAGTCACAGTCATAGTGCTAGCAACAAATTAAAAGGATTCTTGATATCTCAAATAGTGCTGCGTCTATGAAATACGAAGCTATTTTAATAATAAAAGTGAGCAATTTTGACTTTTTGAGTTATTAACTCCCAGATGCAAGTTTACACCTCACAATTCATTAGCCTGGGCCCACCCATACTTCCTGTGACGCTACATTCAATTTCGCGAGCAAAGTCAGTCTGGAAAAGCTGCCGTTTTAGAGCATTTCCGTTCCCAAAAAAGTGGGAACCAATGAGAAACGAGCTCCCCCGGCACGGCTGAGGCGGGTATAATGCGATGACACAGCAGTTCTGCAATGCTCAATTGCTTGCTTAACTCTTCGAAAATAATCACTGAATGACTATAAATACCAGCTACTCTCATATTAATCTGGCAAAAACCAGCAGAAAAGTCGCTTCACGACATTTTCCTACTGTTTTAATGAAGCTAGCTGCAATTGATTACGGAGGCTTCAGGTTCCGCCGCTACGCATCATCGGAATGAGTGGTCTGATTGGTTGTAGATTCGTCCAGTAGTATACAGAAGCATCTGATGGACGCAGGTTAAGCCCGCCTCCCAGAAGACGGGTAGTAAGGTAGCTTGGCCAGACTAAGCTCCTATGAGCTTTATAGTCTCGGAAGCCAGGCTAACAATTCATATTTTTTTCCTCAGAAATTTGAGACTACATCTCTTAACTCTATTTTTGCACTTTGAATTACTCACTTGTGTTATTTCTCGGATTGATGTGATGCTGTCTAAAGCTCTCTGTAGCCGCTCGTAACTTCTTTTCTGTAAGTGTAAAGTTATTAAAATAAGTCATTTTAAAGATGAAACAAGAAAATTCAAAAACTAATACTTATTCAACTGATCTAATTAAAGTATCTACCTTTGGATTAAAGGCCAGCGACTTGGGGTCATGAGGGTCAACAACAGAGGGGTAAGGGTCAAAGATGATGCTTTTCCGGGCAGATTCGAGTGCAGCATGACACATTGCCACCAGCAGGTCCACCACCTGTACAAAAACATAAGATATTATATAAAATCCTATAAACAACAGATCTCTGGTATATCTTCACTGAGCAATATAAACGTGTGTTTGATACCTCAGCTCCGGTAGCTACGTCTTCTGCAGCTCCTGACATGACACCCAGAGTGTTGAAGGAGAACACGCACAGTTCTCTCGTACAAACAGCAGGCTGAACAATAAACGTACACAAAAGAAACTGAGAGGATAGTTTTATGAATTTACCAGTGCACTTTAATGGAGTTTTCCAAGAATCTATAATACCTTGAGCATGGAACCATTCTGAAAGACATGCTGTTCATCACAGACCACACAATAATCGTTCAGAGTAGCGATCCTCTGCTCTGAGTACTTCATAACCTAGAATATAAAACATGTATAATTAGTTTGTAGTATCTTTACAAAGAAAGGATGCAGAGAAAGATAGATTTATAGTTATATGAAAGCCAAACAGCCAATCACAAGTATGCAAATAAATGCAAGAAAGAAGACTAAATGCAATTCATGGAAGTGTTTTACATTTAACTCTGTTGAGGTTTACCTGTACGAGGAAGCCATACTCCAGGGTTGGGATGCTCTTGCAGTGAATTAGAGCTTGTGAGGAGAAGAAGAGCTGAATGAGCTGCCTGGTGGTGATGTGCACAGTGGATCTCGAGCCTGGGACGGCCACAGTCTGTTGAAATAGCAATCATTCGGCATCATTTCGGCCTCAATTTGAGTCTTGTTAAAGAATTTAATCAGGGACCGTCATGGGCATAGGCGGAATAGGCAAGGGCCCCGCCGATCCCTAGGGGTGCCAAAACGACTGATTTTTTTCTTTTTTTTTTTATACAATTTATTTTTTAATTACAAAGAGAGAGAGATTGTTCCACAAAAAAATAACTATTGTATTGCTCTCTCGACTCGACGCATGATCAATCTTTCCTTGTGCAGCCACGTTCACATGCATCAGTTGTTACCTGATAGTGACAATTTATCAGTGAACATCTACCATAATGTCAAAAAGACCGAAGCTCTCTGGCGCCCAGGGAAGAAGAGAAGAAGACAGAGGTAAAACTATGTAATGAATGATGATGATAATATTAAACTACATGAGGTCACATTTTTCGAACAAACTTTATGTTGGCCTAGTCTAGTTCAAGATGTTAACATTTCTGGAGTTCCAGAGATCTACAATATCGATATGCAATCGTGTATTTTTTTTTCATGTAACATAGCAAATTTTTATATTTTTACAAGTTGTGTAGTATTTGGGGATTTGTGGCATTTTTCATTTGACCTGGCTAATTTTGTGGCACTTTGAGTCAAGTTTTTACATCATTTTCGTAACAGGTAGGTTTAGGGGTGGGGTTGTGTGGTTATACAAATTATTTAGCATGTTTCCAATAAAAAGCAATGCAGTGTCTGTGTGAATGTTTGAACACAATGATTATTGGTGGAATGGGCTGTGAGGTAAGGGGCACCAGGTAAAATCTGGCCTAGCGCAGCAAATTGGCCAGGGCCGGCCCTGAACTTAATCCCTTCCGCCAAGTACCTCTGTCGGTCACGGATTATGGAAAATGAAACTAAACTTAAATCTACAGGGGTGAATTTATTCAAGCCAGTTAAACTATTTATTTAAAGCTTCTTTCTTTCACCCCACAAATGAGCGACTGAGAGATTGAGAGTCGAATCAGGCTCCTCCTATCAAAGCATCGAATGGCCGACTATTCGAGGATACTCTTATTAAATTGCAGTTTCTTTTGATTACATAAATGCAGCCTTAAAGGAATAGTTCACCCAAAAATGAAAATTCTGTCATCATTTACTTCACCAAATCTGTATGAATTTTTTGTTCTGTCGAACACAAAGAAATTTTTGTGAAAATAGTTTGGAACTGTTACATTCCCCGTGTGCTCTGTCTCTGTTTGACCAGCGCTGCGTCCAAAATCGCTTACTTCCCTACTATATAGTACGCGAAATACAGTATGCGAGGCGAGTAGTATGTTCGATTTCATAGTATTTGAAATTCAGTAGGCGAAAAGAACCCGGATAACCTACTTCTTCCGCCCGAATTCTGTAGTACTCATACCATGGACACTTTCCTATCCCATGAGGCTCTGGGAGAGGAGGCGTCATATTCGAAAAATGGCGAAAGTTGAGACGCGGCTCATTTCAAGTGTAAGTGCCGCAGGGAAAAAAAACGTTGTTTATTGTGATTTAAATTACACTTGTTTAACACAATCTAAATTTTGTGAATTTAACACAATTTTACTAGCTTGTGTGTGGATGCTACCCTGCCTGCCTTTTTATGTATAATTAAAAGACTGTTATTGTGAACACCGATCTTCATGCTTTATCTCCTGCACCACACTGTGACAGTAACCAGGCTGTTTTGGAATCACCATTGACTTCCACAGTATTTGTTTGTTTTTTTAATTTTTTTTATTGGTGACCCAAAACACCTTTACAGCTTTCTTTAAAATATCTTCCGTTGTGTTCGGCAGAACCAAGAAATTCATACAGATTTGGAACTAATTGAGTGAGTCAATGATGACCGAATTTTCCTTTTTGGAAATGACTTCTTTAACAACATTTAAAGTCTTACCAACCCCTAAACAATACATTCAAATGTCATTCTAATATATAGGCATATTCAAAGGCACCTGTCCAATTGGGCTGGAGGTGTGCAGTTCTCCTTTGGTGCATGACACGGAGCGGCTCATCAAGTGAGTCACCCTCAACTCCTGTCCTGCTGGCCTTGCCTTCACCCCAGGGCCCTGAATCAGAGGAACACTGGAGCACCTGAGAAACAAAAAATATATACATATTATATATCTAAATTCAATCCCTTATTATTTTAAATCATTAATGTTATTATTAGCATATCTGGCACATTTACTCTCTGGAATGTTTTGAATCTTACTTGGTTATTGGTGAGAAGATGCTAAGTCCAGCTCTGAACTTCTTGATGGTTCCTCCAGCTTTAAACCAGCTGTGTCTCTTCCTCTGTTGGGCATTCAGGAACTCGTTGCTTAAATGTTTCCATTGATTAGATATAAACGTGCAGAGAATTCTGGGAGAAGACATCAATATTTGTTTGTGTAATCATTACCGAGGCATATACAGTATGTCACGCCGTAGATAACAGAACAGAAAGACTATTTACCTTTTAAGCTGAACCCCAAGGCAGAAACCATCTTTACAAGTTGGCTGGAACACCTCCACGGTGGGTTCTGGAAGTGGTTGAGATGCTTCTGTTGAGTCACTTCCTGTCTTTTGGAAATGACATAATCATTTATTACTCACCTGGTCCATCTAGATACTGGGACAGTGAGAAACGAAGGCGTAGAATGATTGGCTCTGTTCTCGTGACCTTCCATGCTGACGCCACCTCCTCCTGCAAACATATGTAGAGCATGTGAACTTTTGATATGCAATTATGCTTATGTGTTTTCAGTGGCAGGTAGAATCTAGCTAAATATACTACAGTATCTGTGGATCTCTTACATCCAGGAAGCTGACGTTAATGTGTAGATCGATATCGACATCATCAATAGTCTCGTATTCCCTGAAATATAGACAGTAGACACAAAGACTGAGAAGTTATAGTTTTTTTGGGACAATAATACAAATAATTAAATACTCTTTACATTAACAATGACCTTAACAAATGACAAATATGGAAGCTCAACTGATCTAATTTTATTCACACACTGTATTAGCATTTCATGGGGCTTGTAGAAGCTTTCGTGACTTTAAATGTACCTGACAGAAACGGCACTTTCAGAATAGATGTCCCTCACTGCACCAACATCAATGTCCAGCTGTGGATGTCGACTCAGGTCAGTGGCATAATGATCCTGCAAAAAAACAAGCTTTGCCATTAGGCTCAATTTCATGTCCATTGATGATAATCATACTTTTTCTAACACTTTTTTAATGAAAGGATATGATAATCTTACACATATATTTTGTGCATGCCATGATTAAGTTTTGTTTTAAATTGTCTTGATGTCCCAGTTTTTTTTCGAGTCTTGAGTTAAAACTATCTATATTAAATGCATTTCTAAACTCTTACTTCTGTACATTTTTTTTGACTGCATATAAACTGCTGTACATAGTTTTTTTAATCGCAATTTTACCTTCTATGTTCTTTTACTGAGAAAGCACCATATTATAGGCTCAACCAAGCAAACTAAATGTCCCAAAACGATCCAATCATTTGTTATTCATTAACAAAAAAACGCATACTCTTCGTTTTGGCAAGAAATCTGAAGCAAGCTCAGGTAATCTGAAAAACTAGAGCCTGCTGCTCCTCATACTAGGGAGCCGCCCATAAACCTACGCTAATCCCCTCAAACCCCACAATGCAATTTGGCAGCCCCAATGTAGTCTACAATCAGCCACTGTAGTATGTAGACAGGCAAAACAAACAGATAATAGAAAAATACACCTAGATAGACAGATAAAACAAGAATGAATGAACAAAATATGCTTTGCTTGCTAATTTAGCAAATTAGCTAGCATGCATTTAAAGTAGATTGTGGTGATATGCTAACCTGGGCTCCGTAGAAGAAATCCTCACTATCGCTGTCGCCATCCGAATCCTCGTCGCTCCAGAATTGCTCACCGATGCTCTGAAAAAGTTATCACAGATCAATCGCAGCTCATTTCTCCTGGGATGTGCTAATGCATTACCCATCCCCCATTCATTAGACACTGAATAGCCTTTATCAGTCAGTCTGTAATCTACTCAACGGGGTGACTGTGTCAGTAGGGCAGCCTACATCTTAGATCATCGGCTTGGACAGGCTATATTGTCCATCAAGGAGCCTTATTTGCTTTAAGCGTGTTGAATAAGGGTTTGCATGTGTGATTTTCATACCATGCTGTTCAAAGATCTAGTGAGTTTCCTTTGTCAGATTCATCCATTCCAGCTAAGTGTGGTTATTCTAGGCTGGTTTGGAAAGTCAACACAGGTTGAACAAAGCGGGCGGTAGGTCTGTGCTCATTTTCTGGGGTCCATTAGCAAAGTCATCTCCATGGCAACCTGCGACAACCCAATGCAAGAAAGGCAATTCATTCAAATGTCCATTTAGAGTTCATTTGTGCCACCCCATATTGACTCTGCATGTGGCATATATTACAAAACACTTGCAATGTACGCTAAATTACTGCATGCATGTATTTCATGTGGAGAATTAAATCATTTTAAGTACAGCAATTTATTTACATATACAGTTTTTATTATTAAATGTAGTATTTTTATATATATAATTAAATGAAGACAGGTGTCATTGGTCCTGTAATACACCTGTTGGATGCTCTGATAATTTCTTTAAACAGTAAATGAGCAGAATTATGAATGAATAGAGCACAAGAATCCATCAAATATTCAACAGTTCAATTACATATGCACTATAATAGAAAATTCCAGTCTTACCTCTTGAAGACAAGGCAGATGCTCTAAACGAGGTCTGGTTGTCATTACCTTAACAAAACATCCCAAAATGCCCCACACTGGAAGTGTATATAAAGTGAGTCGGCTGACACAAAGAATCTTAATTAAAAATGTGTACCCCTATTGTCTTGCCGTTCCTGTTTCTCGTCTGGCTCCTCTCATGGGTTGCTTTTCTCACTGTCTCCGTTGTCTGCTTTCTCCCTGACAACACACGACAGCTCGGGCATGCTCAGTGCGTGCCGTACGGGTCATGAGACCGGCAGCTGACAGCCAGTGTGCTAGTAGCAGGAGGGGAGGAGGGGGTGAGCAGAAAAGACATGCCTGGTAGATCATGGAACAGAAGATCAAATGCAACCTCCTGCGTGTTCATGACCTGATATTTTCATCTCTTAATGCATGCTGTGTTATACACCGCCTGACTCTGTGTGTGTGTGTGTGTGTGCGTCATTCATTTAATAAAGGGTGCATCTGTTGCTCTCTTATGTTATGTTGAGTCATGTTTTCTATTGTATATTCTATTCTAATTTGTTCTATTAGTCTGTGTAGTGATGTGATCTATTTTAATACATTAATTTAATTTATTATTTTAATAATATTTTATATTAATTAATATACTACATTTTGTGTTCTTATCCGTTTTTTTATGTATGTTGAGTTCTATTTTTTTTATTAAAATGTGTTCATAGTGTTTTCTTTTGTTGTGTTTTAGTTTATTGTGTCGAGTTTTGTTTTCTATTCTATATTCAGTTCTAATTAATTCAATGTATTTTTATTTATGTTTTCTATTTCATTATTTTTTTCCCTCTGATGTTGTTCTGTTCTATTGTAGTGCGTTGAATTCCATTCCATTCCATTCCTATTTCGTTTTTCAGTTTCATGTTTAGTTCTAATCAGCTGTTTCATTCCATTCTATTTTGGTTCTTTTATGGTGTGTTAAGTTCTGGTCTGTTGCGTTCTAGCCTATTATGTTGAGTTCTATTTTTATTCTATATTCTATTCAAATGAGTTATTTTTGCAGTATTTTCTGTTTTATTCTATTATTTATTTTACACTGTTCTAATCTAAAGAGTTCAATTCCATTATGCAATTCCTTTTTTTTTTAAACAACAACAACAACAACAACAACAACACATTTTTCATTACCATTAATAATCTTTTTCATAATACAAACAACAAAAAAAGAAGACTAAATAA
>JAUMHR010000090.1:9317503-9332089 GCA_032361145.1 Enteromius fasciolatus | reverse complement strand
ATTGTAACAAAATTTCTGTGTACTGTATATATTTATTATGTACATAACACACACATACATTATATATTTTGAAAATATTTACATATATTTATAGACACACACACACACATACAAAATATATAGTGTATATATATATAGTATATCATTTTTCTCCAAAACAAAATAATGCATATGCAAAATAATCCATGCATATTTTTGCAATTTTTTATTATTTAAAGAATAAACCAATTCAAGTGAATAGTTGACATTAGAGGCTTAGTACCATAAAAAAGCAATAAAGGTTTTTCAGTTTACATGAAGTTGCTTCAAACAATCTAATAAAATCATAATTAATAATTCCAAATACAATTTCAAGCGAATAATCAACAATTATGATTTTTGTATATATATACTGTCTTTCAAAAGTTTAGGGTTGGTAATATTTTTTTTTAATTCATCAAGGATGCATTCAACTGTTCAAAAGAGACAAAGACAATTAAAATGTTGCGAAAGATTGATGTTTTAAATAAATATTATAAATACAGTAATCCTAAAAACTACATCACACTTTCCACAAAAAAATTCAGCGGAAGCATGACTGCTTTCAAGTTAATATCTGATAACTTATGATAATAATAAGTAATTATCGTGTGACACTGAAGACTCGAGTAATGACTGCTAAACATTCAGCTTTCCCATAACAGAAATAAATCATATTTTAAATATATTCAAATAGTATAATATGGTAAACATTTAAAATAACAGTTTTTTTTTAAGTTGTACAAATATTTCACAATATAAAATTTTTACTGTATTTTTTGATCAAATAAATGCATCCTTGGTGAGCAGAAGAGACTTATTTTAAAAACATGAAAAATGTGTCTGTGCGTGTAGATGTAGAATGAGTTTGATCAGATATGTTACATTTCTTTATTTCTGTAGGTTTGATGAGATCCTGGAGGTTAGTGATGGCATCATGGTCGCCCGTGGAGATCTGGGTATTGAGATCCCAACAGAGAAGGTGTTCCTTGCTCAGAAGATGATGATTGGTCGCTGCAACAGGATTGGCAAACCAATCATCTGCGCCACACAGGTTAGGACAAACACCATGCCGAAGCAAGTGAGTCGGCTCA
Organism: Enteromius fasciolatus; assembly: GCA_032361145.1. Taxonomy (NCBI): domain Eukaryota; kingdom Metazoa; phylum Chordata; class Actinopteri; order Cypriniformes; family Cyprinidae; genus Enteromius; species Enteromius fasciolatus. Next base: position 9,330,977 of record JAUMHR010000090.1, on the reverse strand, counting down.
GTTCAGCCAGCACGGTCTGACTGTCTCTTTGACTGACAGATGCTGGAGAGCATGATCAAGAAGCCCCGCCCCACCCGTGCCGAGAGCAGTGACGTGGCCAATGCTGTGCTCGACGGCGCCGACTGTATCATGCTGAGCGGAGAGACCGCAAAGGGCGAATACCCTCTAGAGTCTGTGCGCACGCAGCACCAGGTACTGTCGCATTGAGAGTGCCACCTTATGGCTTTACCTGACTGGTGCCTGAAAAGTGTACTAACGCTAATCTATTAATAATACACTGAAAGTATAGCTTGCTAAGCAGAACATTCATGTAATCTTACCCTAAACCTCTTAACTCCAAAAGCAAATCTAGCAAAACTAAACACTATCTAAATGCTAATGCTGTAGTTGTAACTGTACTGCCTGTATGTGCAATTAACTATAACCCTTGTGAAAAAGTATACTTTAGCATACATTTATTATGGAAATAATTCACTTAAAAATATTAGACTCAGTACTTGATCATATACAGATTGGAGAAATGTAGCATTACATCGCTTGCTTGCCAATGGATCCTTTGCAGTGAATGGGTGCCGTCAGAATCCAAACAGCTGATAAAAACATCACAATAATACACATGACCCCAGGCAATTAATGCGAACTAAAAAGTTGTCCAAATCCATCATTAATGCATTTTTTTGCTGTTGCCGTTGGTTAAAAGAGTCCTCTATCCATATAACAATCATTTCTACAGTGCAAAGTCATCTTGTCTGAATCAGGAGAAAAATAGGCACAGATTGCACACACAAGCATTGTTTCTAAGTCAAAATAGTCCAAAATATCTAAGCAGACATCTGTTCATTTTGATGCAAGGAATTTTAAAGTAAATTTTTACTGAAGGAAGCGTGATTATGAAATATTGACTAGTATTTTGGTCAGAAACAATGATTTAAAGTTAAAATGCCTTAATGATATATTTAAAAAAATAAAAATAATGTAAACAAATATGCAGCTTTTAACTTAATGATATATTAATAAATGGACTGGAGTTGTCTGGATTAGTTGTGGATTATTGTGAGGTTTTATTGTGACTCTCATTCTGACGGCACCCATTCACTGCCATTGGTGAGCAAGTGATGCTATATTTCTCCCAAACGGTTACCGAAGAAAAACTAAAACTCATCTCTTAGAAGGCCTGAAAGTGAGTACATTTCAAGGGCATGTTAGCCTTGCAAGTTCTGTGCTTTGACATGCTTGTTTCTGTGCCGTCTGTGATTAAGATTACCTGTTGGGCTGATGTTGCGACGATTTCTCACATATTTTTGAGGAAATGCAGCACTACTTCTCTCACTACCAAAGGTTTCTCATCTAATTTATCAGCAACGGTTTTATTTTATCATTGTCAAACTGAATCTCTGGTGGTGCCGGGACACCAGTTACAGTATCAGACGGAAATACTGTGATATATACAATGGCGATACAATAATACGGTTCTTGTCTCCTCATTTGTGTCATTTCTTCATGTTCCATCAGATCGCTCGTGAAGCCGAGGCCGCTATCTTCCACAGGCAGTTATTTGAAGAGCTTCGCCGTACGACCCATCTGACCCGTGACCCCACCGAGTCCGTGGCCATCGGTGCAGTGGAAGCTTCATTTAAGTGCTGTGCCAGTGCCATCATTGTGCTCACCAAGACTGGCAGGTCAGGGACGCTCTCAATAACCCTAAAGGCTTACAGTGGCATTTACACACACACACACACGGTTCTAATATTAGGTACAGTGACCTCTACTCAGTGTTGTGCACATGAGATTGTAAAACATATGAATGCATTGTAAGAGACACATCTTACGCCAGTTTACAATATATTTAACACCTAATTCTATCATTTGTGTGGAGTTCTCGTTCTCTGTCATATATTATCCGTTTGCCCTGTTGCTGATCGAAATGCATCTCATTGCACAGTCTGACCTTTGCAGGCCTGAACCTTGACATTTCATAGGCTAATTTAAACTACTTGTTCCCACAGTAGGTTGCAGAGAGGCAAAAGTGTACCCTCACTGGGGCTTGTATGCAGGAATATGTTTTTCAGGCTCACTCCAATCAGAGTAGAGACCATTTCATACCTAGCATTTGCATTTTATTTATTATTTATTTATTTACCTAATCCTAGGTAACATTTGTGCTCATCTTATCCATGAATAATTATAATTTTAAAATAATAATTAAGAATAAATGAACTATTGTCATTATTACTATTACTATAATAACAAAGTATTGATATTTTATGTCTTAATATTTCACGTCGCCCTGTCTTTGTCTCCTCAGGTCTGCCCAGCTGCTGTCCAGATACAGGCCACGTGCTCCTATCATGGCTGTGACCCGTGACGGCCAGACATCCCGGCAGCTGCACCTGTATCGCGGCATCATCCCTATTCTTTACACCAAACCTGCTAATGATGTATGGGCTGAGGATGTGGATCTCCGTGTCAGCTTCACCCTGGAGATCGGTAATGAGACGTCCAGAGAAATCTAGCACTTCATTTGGCCTGACACTAACAGATGCACATCGATTTAGTTAAAGTCGTTTACAGAGCAGCTTACCTTTTTAAAAGAATGATGGTGACAGCTACAGAAAACCACTGGATCACTTTACAAGGTTTTTTTTTTTAAATAGTCAGTAGCCAATAATCAGAAAGTTGGTTTGGACGCTAGCACAGTTGTCTTTTATAGTTATCTAACAGGATTATTTACTGCAAGTATGATAACTTAAACCACAACTATAAAGTTTTAAGAATATTTCTAATTCTATGCAAATTGAAAAATAAATCGTACAAAAATGTATGTGCGTGACAAATTCTTAGGATGACGTATACGAAATTTCGCAACTCGGCGTGCAAGGACCTTTTAAAGCTAAAAGCTAAAGCGTGTACTAAAAGTCACAAACTGCAATCAAGTTAAAGGCGATTTCGTGTAGAATAGCAATAGCAAGCTAGCTTTAAGAACATAAGATCTCACCCTCCCTGTAAATCACTCTTCAAAGCCACGCCTTGTACCGAGGAATATGATTGGACAAACATTTTATGGTCCTAGCACCACTAAAAAATGTTTTTGAAACCCTGCTTTTAACGTAAACCCGGGTTTAGATGTGATCAAGATTGTTTGGTAATCATATATCAGGCACTAAATCCATTTACCCTTCTAGGTGAGCATTTACATCCTCCATTTTTTGACTTTCAGGCAAAGCCCGGAAGTACTTCAAGTCTGGTGATGTTATCATCGTTGTCACAGGCTGGCGTCCAGGATCTGGCTACACCAACACCATGCGTATTGTTGTAGTGCCTTGAGTTTCACCTCATGAACTGTACCCTACACCCCCCAACATTTTATCAGCTGTTCAGCCTCCAATGAAGAATATCCAAATCCCAAAAATAGACTTGTGGTGCCCCTTACATGCTTAAATTCCCATCAGTCCCTTTGGAAAATCCCATCAGTCCCACTGGAAAATTCTTTTCATCAGTGCTGTAGGTTTTCAGTGACCTTTTTGTACCCTGAGATATCGTGGAATTCCATTATTTTTTTCCCTGTATGTTTTATTCTTTGTTGTTTTTCTTGCTGAAAACGATTAAACAGAATATCGTTTTGTTCACCGTTTGTTTTCATGTATTGTCAAATACACAATAACGCCACCCCGTGGACTATATTGAAAATACAGAATGTCATTGCTCTGCTTAAACCTCCAAATAACTCTATGCTAATGAATATCGAGTATTTTCCACAAAAATGCTTAGCATTACGCACATTTAATAGGTCTGATTAGAAAGCTCTGATTTGCCTTGAAGGTCTGTAACGTTAGTCAATTAGCTGTATTATTCACAATTACCCAAGGAAGATAATTAAATAATAATTTGAGGTTTTCAACAGCCCACTAGGGGTCAGTGTGTAATTGAACATTCAAGGCACTGCATTGCACGTTATTAAAAACCAAAAGGCAAACGTTCATAATTTATTCATTTTATTGATTTTATTCATTTGGATAGCGAAAAGACACAAAGAAAATGCACTGACTGTTTCTCTGACAGGAGGATACTGAAGGGGCAAAAAAAAAAACCTAAATAAAAACTTCTCATCTTCTGTGCGCTCGGATGCAGAGTGAGTCAGCAAGTCCTGAGGCGCAATTAAAATTCATAACATAGTGGGTAACTTTTCAAAGTTTCACAAGGGCCGACAATAAGGGGAAACTTCAGAGCATCAGGTTTCATTCCAGACTAGGCATTAATATAGCGGGATCACGCTGTAATTAGCAGGGCTTGCAGTCCGGGTGTATCTTGGCTGCATTGTCAGAGTGACAGGGATCAGCTGGTCAATTTGTATGCAAATAGGGTGAGGCTTAGCCAGGCTTTGATTCGCCAGCGGGGCTCGCTGACATCAAGCCGCTATGAGTGGAATTCCTACGAAGCATCAGCTCCAGTGCGGAGACAAAGTATAAAAGCTGCCATAAACACCATTTCAGCCTTTTGGTGTGTATTCTGTCAACAGTCCTTCATAAGAAGTCTCTGCTCGGTTCCACCACACGCTCTGGTGAGAGTGGGCAGATTAGATGCTCTGTTTCGCGATGATACTGATAGGGGTTAAACATTGCAGTTTAGTGGGGGATGGAGAGCAGGACAGTGATCTACTGCTGTCTCTGGGAAGTGAACGATGCTATCTCAGTTCCCCACTGGAGCTACATCAAGTGTCAGAAGCGCTGGAATCGAGGCTCAGTAACTGGGAGAGCGCCTTGGATTTTCAAGGACGCGACCTTGGCGTTCTCTCCTTCTGTGGCAGTGTTACAGGAGGAGCCATGTGCTCGAGATGATGTATGGATGCTAGAAAGAGAAATGAGAGCTGTCAGTTAATTCAATATTTTGATAGAGTCACAATAATTGAGTTTAATTGTAATGAAATATATAAAAACCTTTCACCTTTCTTTTCAGTGCAGAAGTAAGCAAGTTCTTGTGAGAGTGCAAGACTTCTGATTTGTTAGCTGAGCTGTAGGTAAACAAGTGGAAGGATACCTATAAAACTATTAGTGGACCGAACTAATATGTCTATTGTAGCCTAATGGTTGTAAATGATGTAGTACAATAACAAATATTTCCACACATGCTCTTACAAGCAACAGTTCATGCAAAATTAACATTGATACAGGTTAGTTAGTGTCTTTATCCAAACAGAATTGGAGAAATTTAGCATTATGTCACTTGTTCACCAGTGGAGTGAATGGGTACCGTTCAAGCCTCTGATAAAAACATCAAAATAATCCCCAGGTATTCCACAAGACTCATCAGTTTCTTGTGAAGTGAAATGTTTAATCTCTAAAAAAGCGTTTTCAAATTCAAATATATCTTTTATTCGTAATATTCTCCAGTGGAAAAAGTTGTCTCGTCTGAATCAGGAGAGAAATATGCTGAAATAAACAAATTTTACAAGCGAAAAGCAACTATAAATATTAACATAAAAAATTGCGAACACAAGATGTTAATTGGACCGGAAAGACTGAAATGTTTTTGGCAGCTGTTTGGACTCTCAATCTGACGGCACCCATTCACTGCAGAGGATCCATTAGTGAACAAGTGATGTACTGCTTAATTTCTCCAAATATATTTGGATTAATAAACAAAATCATCTCCATCTTGGATGACTTATGGGTGAGTTTATTTTCAGTCCATTTTCATTTTTGGGTAGTGTTTGTTGTATTTTATGTTAAATAATAATAATAATAATAACAACGTGGTAACAACACTAATAGAAATCTAATAAAAGGCGGGTATGCTTCCTGGTCAGAGAGAAATAAATGACATAACACAGACTTAACAAAGAAAAACAATAAAATTTAATTATTGTTTACAATTATTTATCGATTAACATAGTTCAAATGAAATATCATATAGCTATACTCATGAATATTCGTACATACATGATTATTCAGTTTCATGATGAACATTATATTCTGTAATATTTTGAATCTGAAGCATGTTAGTCATATTACATATTGTTACCATAATTATCATTATAATAATGATACAGTGAAACACTGACCAAATATGGCAAGTCTGGTCATCTTCCAACTCTAAATAAATAAATAAATAAATAATAACTGACAGCAGTTGTTCATATTCCATGTGAAAATATTGCACTAATATGTCTATGAGTTCTGAAGGGGGCATATTCCAGGAAGGACGCTGGTTAGGATGGACTCTCTTTTTGATGAACTGAAAGTGCACTGTAGACTGATGTATAGTGACGTAACTTGTCCGTCATGGATATGCCATATGGCTCAACCATTTTGCCATACATTGACCATAAATTCTGTTTGGGATTATTACAATTCTCGAACACCAAAAAGGAATGAGCATCTTTTATGAACACATAGGCCACCAATGCTTCTTGGTAATTATGTTGATGCGGTTAAAAATGCTACTGTATAACAATCATTAATGATACCTCACTTTGGTTATGATAAATAATAAATGCACAGAATATTATAAAATGCTACAACGTAAATGCACAGTAAAACACGCATACACGCACACTCATTCCTGGAAAAGAGAAATATTACAGTGTAATGTATTGTGTGCTCTGTAATACTAACAAAAAGCTCTTTGATGCTTTGATATTTAACTAATTAATATTCAACATCACCTATAACGCTCTCATTTGCATTTTGCCTTGCAATTTTATTTGACTTCGATGATGTTATGATGTTAACTTGGAAAAAAATCAGGGTCTGAAAATGAAAATAATGATATGATAATCAAATGCATATTGCAAGAATGGAAGAGAATTGAGAGTGGAAGGACCGAGCGATGCGTAATGACAGTATCTGCAGACCGATGATGACAGTATAGAGTTTAAATTATGAATATATAGATTAACAAAACAAACACATACACAATAAATAGATATATACATAGACATGTAATATAAAATCATATAAATTAGACAATATATAATAACCTGGGACAAAGCAGGGAATTTTCATGATCCACCTGTGTAAGCTTTGCTCAAAAGGAAGGACACTTAGAAAAATACTATTCCTCCTTTTACCACCAGCCACATATGGCATATCATAGCGGGTGCTAAGCTAACTATTGTGTTAGCAGAGTTGTTTTTGTTTATTTTAGTCTGCTGTACCTCTGCGGAAATATATTTTAAATAGTTAAAAATGTTTAATTTCACAGATATGAAATATAATACATACTAACCAAAACGTGTATTGCACAACCAGAAAGCATATATAACCTCATGCAAATCGTGGGGTATAGGCTTACTGCATTATACAAAATGTGCCTTTGAACAGATGCGAAACGAATGAAACATACAAACCCAAATTCAAAGGTTCTTAACTCATAAGCTTTGGTAACTGCAGTGGGCTTTTTTATAACTGCGTCGTATTAGAATTGTCGTTGCCATTGTCACAATCACCCAGTATCTTTTGTTTGATAGGAAGAAAGCTGCAATTTACAGTTCAACCTCCGTGCACGTACAAAAACCAAGCATACAGTTTTATTGCTTAAGTACTGCACAAGTTCACATACAAAGCACATACAAAATGATTGCAAAACATTCTTAATATTCTCGGTTCGGTTGTGGAAGTGAGGGTTTCGTTCCCTGGTGTCCAGACACTAAGGCAGTATTGTTACAAAAAGGAAAGGCCATAGATACTGAGCAGTACCTCTTTGTCAGCAAGGAGGTATGTATGGAGTCAAGGTCTAGCGGAAAGATCATACTAGGTCTAGATAATTGGGATGTTGAGGGCTAGGTTTGTTTGTGCATGTGTGAACGTTTCTGTGCACCTGTGTGTGTGTGTATATATCTGTGCCACCTGCCCGGAGAGACCTGTACGGCGTGTTCTTTCACAGTGACAGATGATGCCCGGCTGATGAAGTGCGACGGATGTAGCTTAGCTTCCCTGACCCAGCATAATTCCCTCCTTTAAAAAGAGCACACTATTATAACATGACAATAGCAACCGCTTGCTCGCGCACACACACATAATCACAAACACACGTACGTCCTTTAGAATTATTACTTTTTTGTTTTTTTTGTTTGTTTTTTTGGAAGTCTTAATTTGCATATCCCTATACAGTCTTATCATCAGACAATAATATTGCAAAAATTACTGACAGAACTTGGAAGACAAATTGAAGTCACACCTTCATTCTTCGGTCAGTTTTGTTAGTCCATTCCTTCTTTTGGCATTACAAATACGGAAGTCATTGGACCGAAATCCAAGTAGATGAACATACACCCTCCTTCTCTTGTGAGAAATCATTATCATTAAAGAAATCATTGTCATTATCTTTGAAGTTTTCAAAAAAACTTTGCTCACTCATCGTAGGAGGGTGCAATCCATTCTCACAAGTTCGATGGGAGTTTGGGGTGCAAGCTTGGAGTCCCAGGGGTGGACCTGTCACTAGATTTGTGGGCTGGTGACCCACCTGAGGACCCAGTCTGAGTTATGGACAACTTAGAAGTTTGTCTCGATAGGACAACGTGACCAGGTATTGAGCTAAATGGTTTCATAAGGGGAGGGGGTGACGGGAGCGGTGAGTAACCTGAAGCAGATCCCCTGTGATGGGATAAGTCCGGTGGTTGAGGTCCTCTTCCAGCCGGCTTGGACTTTTCAGGTATTCCTGGGGTGGGGAGAGACATGGAAATGGTGCTTAAGTCGTGAGAAGGTAGGTCAACTAGAGATCCGCCCCTTTCTCTTTGTTGAGGTGGTGGTGGGAAGAGTGTCTGAGGGGTTAGGAGTGAGCTTTGGGATCCAGAGATGCTACCAGGATGGCTATGCACGGACATTCTCATCTTCTCCACTGTAGGACTCTGGCATGTTGGGCTCCAGGCTGAAGGTGTGCTACATGGGGATGGATTTCCAGACCCATATTGTGCAAGGGAAGCAAGAGCAGATGGTTCTTGGGAAAGCTGGGAAAGTACATCCGATTGTAGACTAATCTGAGCGTGTTGGGAAGGGACACTTGTTGGACTTGGGGCTTGTTCGATGATGCTCCTGGGGTGGACAGGGGACTCTTTTATAGGGGACTGAGAGGCTGTCCTTGCAACTTTATTCAAATCTTTCATTGGTTTTGTTTGTTGAGGAGCTAGCTGAGCTGAATGCAGTTGGGTCAGGATTGGACTTATTGAATGCGCTATCAAAGGAGTAAGGGTGGATGCAGGGGGAACTGCAAACTGGACAGCCTCTCCTCCAATTGCTCCTTGTTGGAAGAACCCAGGAAGTGTTGCAGCAATGCCGGGGGGAAAAGACGCCTGAGGATGTTGTGGTTGGGAGTGAAGTTGGGCAATGCTGAAGTCTTTGGACCCGTGGGAAGCAAGGGGTCTAGGGGGGTAGAAGGAAGACTCTGTGATGTTGGAGGTGGTGGTGGTGACTGTTGTCGTGATGGTGGATGGCAGAGAGCTGGAGGACGGTGGTGGAGGTGTGGAGGTAGATGATCTCTCAGTCCTGAGTGTGTCCAGAATTGGGGTCTCTATACAAGAGCTGAACTGCGAACTGGTTGAAGACGAGCCACCAAATGCAGCAGCACCTGAAAGTGCAGTTGGGAACCTTTTTATATACCCTGGCTGGTCTTTCAGAGAGCCAAGCAGCGGGACAGGGGGGCGGAAGAGGGTATGGGGCAAATGGGGGTGGCGAGTTAGGGCAATGGCGACTGAAGTGGTGGCTGCGGCAGCTTGTAGAGGAGCCTGAATAAGAGGTGCCCAGATGACGGGGGTATGGGAAGATGGAGTCGCTGCCGGATGAGGAGCTGGAGGAGGTGTCTGCATGAGGTGGGCACAATGGGCCATATCCCTGTCATGCTGTACAATCTGCTGGATGATCTCATTTTCTTGGTAGTTCAGAACTCCGGAATTGAGATCCCTTTGGACCTTGTGCTGTAGTACAGAGTTGCGTTTTCCTGTGAGGACATAGAAGGAAGTCAACATGTAAGACTTGGAAATTTAACGTTTATTCGATATTTGCTATTAAAAAAAATATTATTTAAATTATTAAAACCTACATTAATCTACATGCCCTATCAACATGAACACTAAATATACGGTTTTGTTGTGAACTATATATCTGCACATCCTGCTTCACCTTTTTACTTTGCTTTTCCATAGACATCATTACCCCATGATTTACCCTCAAGCCTAGATGTAAATGACTTCTATCTTTCAGACGAATACAAGTTATAAAAATGTCTTGGCTCTTCCCAGCTTCATAGTGGCAGTGAATGGTCCTTCCACTCGTCATAAAAAGTTCTCCACATGGCTTTAGGGATTAATAAAGGCCTTTTCAAGCAAACTGATGCATAATAATGCAGAATAATATCCATATTTAAAACTTTATAAACTAATAATCTATAACTTCATTCACAAAAGAATAGTTTCCAGCAGTTAATAAGCTAGTCTTGTGGGAACCAAGTTTTGTTTACAGTCTCTTCCTGGTTTTAAATGCTGAAATATATTTAAAAAAATTCTTTACAAATCTCTCAAGAACATATCTACGTCAGTTAGTGGAAGCTAGAGATTATGGCTTAATAATTTTTAAATATGAGTAGTTTTCTTACACAAATGCATCATTTTACAATTCAGAAGGTCTTCAATTACACCATGGAGCCGGGTGGAGCACTTTTCATGGGGTACATTTCATTTCACTTTTCCTCATCTTTTCAAAGAGCCAGGACATTTTTTTTAAAACTTCGATTGTATTTGTCTGAAAGAGGAAATCCATATACACCTAGGATGGCTTGAAGGTGAGTAAAGTAAAAAAATTTCACAGGAGTTGTTTGATGAAAGTTAGTCAATAGACTCCATTTTTAAACTCTCCACACTTTAAGGACATCTCAGAGCAGCTGTGAAAAACATAAGCCTATTGAACTGACAGCTCTCACCTATGCGGTCAAGCCGATCGAGGGCTACGGTCTCAAAGGCTCGACGCATCATGGGGTACTCCTCCAACACCTCGTTGAAATGGTCCACAGAGAGCGAGTACAGACGACAGTATGTGTCTGCTCTTACGCTGGCTGTTCTTCTGCCTCGAGTCAGCAAACAAATCTCTGTGGACATTTTGCAGCATGAGCAAATTGAAAGCCACAAGGGAACAACATGTATCCTATTCTTCTTTTAAAAGCAACCATGCGAAAAGAACATGTACAATTTTACAGGTATATATACGTTTATGTATATAAATAATAGAATGAAGAGTAAATAAATGAATGTTTGAATGGGTATACCCTAGTATCCAGCCCCTAACTGAGCATTAAACATAAATGTTTCTTCAGCCTAAATTTAGAGCACTCCAGCACTATTAATATGTGCATAAATTCACAATAGTGGGAACTATGAATTAAATATACTTGCTGTAAATGCAGTGACTCAGACTTTATATACTTTGAGGCTGCTTTTTTGAATGGTCTTTTTTTTTTAATCTGCACCCAGAGCATTAAAATACCATTTTGACAGCTTAGAGTTGTACTGAGCCATCATCTGTCCAGTCAGATCACAGAGTAAAAGCTCTATCTCAAATGCGGAGGAAATTTCTAAGCGACAGACAAGGAGAGGACACAGGGGACTGTCAACACTAATGTGGTAATTGGGTGTTCCCAGTCAGCATCTCGCCTTCGCACCTAAGAAATACAGTTCTACTGTTTTCCCAAAAGTTCACTGACTAGTTCATACCATTTTTAAAAGCTAAAGAAAGTGAATTTGCATGGTTCTCTGTACAGCTTTATGGAAATTGTACAGTTAAAGCTGCTAAGCATTGTTTAACAACTCCCACAAAGCTTCACCATGGAATTGCAACTAGATCACAGTTTTTTTTTTTTTTAAACATAAACTTAAAACATATAGACTTAATTCGAAATATATTCTGATCAAAACTAATTGGAATTCTGATTGGATAACACATGAAGCATATGCTCAGGTTCATTTTGGCTGTCAAACGGTCACAGAAACAATGTTTCACTGCTCTATTTCATTGATTGATTGATCAGTTAGGTAGTAAGAACATATATTTAATGGGATAGTTCAGAGTTCATAGTTAAGATCTTTGTTCATCTTTTGAACACAAGATATTTTTGATGAAATCCTGACTCTCTATATGGCAACACAGCTGATACGTTCAAGGCCCAAAAAGGTAGTAACGACATTGTTAAAATAGTCTGAGAAAAATTTGACATCAGTGGTTCGACTGTATTTTATAAAGCTACAATAATTATAGAAAGAAAACAAAAAATGTATTCAACATTATTCTCCTCCATGTCAGTCTTCGTCATAACTCCAGCTCCTGTGTCAGCAGCAACACATATGTGTAAAATATCTGAACAATGTTCTTACTGCCTTTTATGGGCCTTGAACGTGTCAGTTGTTTTGATGTCTATAAAGCATCAGAAAGCTCTCGGGTTTCATCAAAAATGCCTTAATTGTGTTCTGAAAATGAATGAAGGTTTGGAATTACAGTTCATGACCCAATTTTTCATTTTAGCGTGAACTATCCATTTAAATAAATGTTCTTACTAACCAATAAAATAAATTGGCATCTGGAGCAGTAGAACTTGTGTGACAGGCAGGGTAAGTTCACCCCAAAATTATTTTCCCTTGAGTTATGTCTTTCGCCATTTTTAAAGGTATCTCAAAACACTTTAACGTATTAGACATAATCAGCCTTGTTCATGTCCAGGGAAAAGCATGTGCATGAATGCAATCTGCGGTTGTTTACAGCTAGAGCAAGTATGCGTATGCATTGTGATAATCTCTAAAATGGTGGAAGATGCAACTCAGGGAAGAAGAATGGTTGAGTAAATTATACTATTTTTGTTTTATTTGTACAAAAAAGTTGCAATTCTGTTTATGGAGGGACTGATGGCTTCTGTTTTCATTCATAATATCTTAATTTGTGTTCTGAAGAACAAAGGTTTTATGGGTTTGGAATGACATGAGGACTAATCCCAACTAACCCTTTCTCTCATCTGGTGCTGCATGCACTTTTTTAAGCTGTTTGGACTGAAATGTGTGTTGGGGGTGTGTGTACACAACCACCCTACAATGATAAAGATCCACAGGTAGTTTTCTTTTAATGTAATAAAAAAAATCAAGCCTTTCTCAAATGCATGTCGGTGTGGCGTCACACAGACAGAGGCCACTCCCGCAATAGTTGATTGACAGCAGCGTGTCACACAGACTGAACTGGTGTCTCACCTCAGACCCGCCCTGAGTGAGCCATCATCAGAACGAGATGCAAAGACAAGCATGACTCCTAAGTGATTGAGGTGTTTGTTGTTGAATGTATTAATGAACATAGCAGTAGTCATTTACTCTCGACATCTGAGTGACTGAAGACATGGAAGATAAACGTTAAGTTTGGTTCTGAAGGGAAACGCGTCCTTGATCAACCGAAATGCGTTTATGTTTGCGCGAATCATTCATGATCCAGCCTCACCTACAGAAGCAGTGAGTATA
>JAUMHR010000090.1:9289951-9317403 GCA_032361145.1 Enteromius fasciolatus | reverse complement strand
CAGGCCAAGTGATTAGCACACCTGATTCTGATCATTTGAATGGGTGAGCGAAAACTTTTGGTAATATAGTGTAAATGATGGTGTTGTGGTAGATGGAGAAATACAAAGAATCATTGACATGGGGCATAAAAATGCAAAGACAACATGGTTTTGAACACATTACTACAGTAATAGCAGTGTTTTTGGCTTCATTATGAGGCTTTACATTGCTATTCTTTCATATACCATTAAATATGAATCCCATATTCATATTTCATGGTGTATAAAAGTATAGCAATCATATAGCACCATAGCACTCTGCTGTGATTTCTAATTGCATACACTAGAATAGCTGAATTAAAAACGCAAATTAATACATTTTATACACATTCAAAGGATTTGGTTTGGTATGTTTTTGAAAAATGTCAAGCAAATGCAGTAACTTTAAAAAGTAACTTTTTTTTTTTGGTCAATTTAATGCATCCTTGCTTCTTTAAGAATAAATCATACTGACCTCAAGTTTTGAATGGCATTAATTTTTTGTGCTGTTTTACATTCTATTTTTCATAAATATTAAAATAGTGGGCAGTATACAGCATATACTTTGCAGTGTGTAGTACTAGTATTGTAATCTCAACTTAACCAGATAGACAAGAGAAAGAACAGATGACATATGGGGACCGGGTGAGCTCAGGACTAGGCCACAATCCAGACTGCTCCTCCTTTCTGCACTTTCACACAGGGTTTATGGGAAAAGAGATTATGAGCGGCTTGTTGAACATGTAATGACCTCAAACGAGCCTAGGCAGAAGGAAAGGGTTTTTTTGGAAAATATGATGACATTTTTTTTCTTGACTAAATCTGCAGCTCACTGATAGCACAAACTACTTAGTTGTGATCCCAGAACCGCACAGGAGACAGTAATAGAGTTTATAATGGCACAGAACGCCAGGAAAGAGGCTAGCTTGCATCGGGAGACCAGGTGGTGTATAATTTATTTCAAAATATTTGCATCACCCTCATTTTCTTCAGAAAATAGAGCGTGTTGTTGATTTGTTTGGTAGACTCACAATTTGCATAGAAGGTAAACTATAATGTGAATAAATTGTATTTTTGCCATTTAATAATGGACAACATATGAATGATCCCTTCATAAAGGGCAAAATTAAAAACAGAAAACGTACAACACGCACAAAAAAGAAAATCTATGTGGAATCGTACAATGGTAATGAGAAAGACTGCAGTGAACAGCCTCTGATGACAAGGCTCAACTCAAACTGTTATCTTCCCCTCCTTCCTCAATCTTGTGAGGGAAATTAATTTCATGAATGGTTAACTTATGCTGGGTGAGGAATTTCCCCAGGCTCCAAAAGCGTGGCCATTCACTGATTTGGTTCCCTGGGAGAACCAGCCGATAACACTGAAGAACATGATGGTACCAGCCTGAACATTAGGCACATAAAACCTCTCTAATAAAAACTTATTTGCTGTGACTTAAATGCCAATTCATTCACATTAGGTTCTAATAGAATCTGCCTTGTACCAAGCAACATTTCTAAACGATCATCATACAAGGGGGGACATACATCAAACAAAAGTTGCATCCGATCCAACAATACCAGTGTTTCCTTACCTCCAAAGTAAGACCCATCTGAGATCTTTGTCTCTTTGCTGCCCTTCGTCAGAACAGTTAGTACACCGTGTTGGATGAAATACATCTTCTTGCCGACGGTCCCCTCTCTGATAATGTAATCTCTCGGCTGGAACACCTCGAAACGTAACTTGGTGAGCATGGAGGTCACAAAGTTTGGATCCGCGTTGGCGAACAACGGCATTGTAGCCACAAGCTTTCGACAGTTAAAACTGATGATTTCCTGTAAACCAAGAATGTCATAAAACAGTTTACATGAACACTGAACATATCAATGGCACACACATTAGCCGTCTATCTGTAAACTTTGAAACAGGAACTTCAATTTTAATAACAAAAAATTATTAAACCTTCCACACTCTAGATTGCTAGATGATGTCATATGTCAATTTGCATATTCATTTCGTCAGTGCGTCATATTATCTTTCTTCTCTGGGGTCACATAATGTTATTCAATGCCCCCTAATTCTCAATATAACTGTTTTCACTGATATTTTTAATGGTTTCTGTTGTCAGAAAAACGGAATGAATATGAAACAGAAAACAAGCGCCACTCTACCGGATACTCGCTGAGGTTTGTCCAAGAAGTCTCTAGATTTGTCGTTAGTCGCTTTTGGGGAAAAATGTCGCCAAGGGGGTCTGAAAAAGCGCTAAATTTAACGACAAAGTTGCTAAGTTGGCAACACTGATCTGTAGCAACAACAACAGACAGCAAAGAATGATGGCCACGCCTGGGCTGATGGGAATTGTAGTTCCCGCTACCTCCCGTTCAATTCATTCGCCTGAGCAAACTTTCTTCAGAAGACCAATCATTTTATCGAGTCATGCGACCATGTTAGTATCGAAAACATTTTATATTTACAATACCGTTACATCCCTACAAGCTACGCTATGACAGTAATACAGCAGCTGGCTTATATGTTACTACTGACCTCTCTGAGTGGTTCGTTCAGTTCTCCCAGAATGCTCTCCTCGTCGAACATCTTCCCCTGATAGCGATGCTCATAGTAATCATGGATCCTCTGCCGCATGTCTGCAGGAAGTTTGTGGAACGACATGTACTGCTCCACCTGCTTGTACTGTACAAATGACATATACACTATATTATTAACCTGGATATTACATGTTTATCTACATGTTCAGCAACAGCTGTCAAAAAATAGAGGAATGTGGGCAGAAATGCTAATGAGATTTCTAAAAATTTGAAACCAAGTCCCTAGTGGGATCGTATATGAAACCAAATAACATCAAGAAGATAGATAGTTAGATAGATAGATAGATAGATAGATAGATACTGTAGATAGATAGATAGATAGATAATTGTGTTCAATATCACAATTTTTAGTGACACCTTTCTAACACCAATCAATCAATCACCTTTATTTAAATAGCACTGTTAACAAAACAAGGTGTCTCTAACTATATATAGTTACCGATAAATAAATATTGACTAAATGTCCTGCAAAACAACAGCTCGGTCAGTGTAACTGTCCGACTCCATATTTACAGCAGCCTTCCCAGGCTCCGTCTGCAAAGCTCAGCAGTATTTTCACATCAGAGGCCATCTCCCCATTTATCACGTCTTTCTGTTTGTCCCGCTCTCCGAGCCTGTCTCTTTCACTTCAAGGAAGGACGTACAGTATTGATAGGGTTTATTTTACCCGCCATCCCCTTCTACTGTCTCTTTGTTATTTCATTCGTGTCTCCGAAACCGGCAGAGAGCGTCTGCTGTCCTTCCTAATAAACTTTCTTCTGTCACTAGCCATTTTGCTTCCTCTCTCCTGCTTCCATGAACTCCTGTCTCGGCTGTCGACGGTAGCCAGTTCCAATGTGCCCTTCACCACATGCTAATGTTCCTGCCATGTCAGCTGTGAACATCTCCGAGTGGCTCTTCTATTATCATATTCAAGGGCAGGGGACAAAGCCAGCAGGAAGAGTTCAAACAACAGGAAATAATGTCACGCTATACAGTTAGGTTTCAACTGCGAGGGTGTGAAGTCGCTCGCCGAAATGCCAGCGTAAGGCGAGCATGACTCATGGTGTCGGGGAAAAAAAGTGTGTCATTGGAATTCGCCCTTTTTCTGGAAATGGATGCTGGTAATCGCATTGACACTGAGGAGAGCGGTGTGGAAGCCCAAATGTACAGCAGGTAATGAAATCGGCAGGACAAATTAACAGGACAAATTGACAACTTCAGACATTTTTATCCTTGTTGAACTCTCTCTAAACGAATCTTTCTCTCTCTCTCCTTGTGTTTGTGTTTGCAAAACCCTCTCGAACAGATGTGGAGAGGAACTGTAAATTATGTACTGTGAAACCATAATCAAAAGCGTTGGCCTTCGTGCATTCAGCTTTCGAGAACACAAAACACTCTGCGTGGTTTTTAGAGGATAGAGGAGGAAACCTCGCATCAATACGAGCTTCTGTATCAACAATGCAAGTTGCCACGACAACCGCAGTCGGGGCTGAATTGACTCGAATCTTTTAACACAGCAGAGGTCAAAGCACTTGTATTTTCTTCTCATAGAAAATGACAACAGTTCAATTACCACTCCGGCGCACTTACAGACACGATAAAACTGCGTATCGATCACAGCGGAGGTCAGAAAAGCTCCACGACTCGCGAAACGCTCAAAACTCACGAACCCTCGTCGCTTTCCATTTTTCTCTCCGCTCGTCTGCTCGAGACCCCGGTTTTTCTATTTTTAACGGGACTTCAAAGGCGTTCGTGGATCTCGGAGTGAAGAAATTTCGTCTGCTGGGAAATCTTTACAATGCTCAACAAAGTGGGAAACGGCAGCTGCCCACCCTCATTAAAATGATCTGTGCCTTAATTGCTGGCTTGTCAGTGAAGACTGAAGATTTTGGGGTTTTGCCATTAGTATATATTTTCTACAACTATAACAGGAATATAAAAGACAGTTGTAATATTTTAACTACTACTAACCTGTCATCATTGAGTTTAATTAGCAGTTATATGTTTGGAACTTATATGAACCTTGCTTAATAATAATACTTAATAAGTATTAATTAATTTAAAAACATATTTGTAAAGGTTTTAAGAAGGTAGTGTATATTATATTATATTATATTGATTTTGCATTTAATATAAAAATAAATTATATATATAATTTATATTTCAAATAAATCTGTACTTTTTTGTAGTCACATAGAAATCCTGAAAAAAAAGAGAATTATTATAGTTTCCACAACAATATTATGCAAAACAAACAATTTTAACATAGATAATAATGAGAAATGCTTTAAATTATAATGATTTCTGAAAGATCATAAGCTATTGAAGACTGGATTAATAGGCCCTGCAAATTTCACATGTCAATCACAGGAATAAATAAAATTTTAAAACATAATAAAATAGAAATTGGCTATTTTAAATTACTATAATATTTCTCAGTATTACTGAGAAACCTTTAAAATAAGAAATGCATATATATATATATATATTATTAGCCCCAATTATACTTTATATATAACATTATACTACTTCTATATGTAAATATGTGCACATGTATAAATTATATAATTGATTTTCATGTATATATAATTAAATAATTAAATTATATTAAATTAAATTAATTATAATTAAATATATATATAATTTACACAATTATTTATTGTGTTTTAGCAATAAATTATTTAATATTTATTAGTATAAATATTATTTATTTAATAGTATTTTCATATATTTTAGTATAATATTACTAAATTTGAAGATAATGTGTGTGTGTGTGTATATATATATATATAACATGTATTGTTTTGTTTTTTCTAATTATATTTTTTATAACTATTATGATAGATTTATACATATACATATACATAGGTTTGTGACTTCAGAGTCATGATAAAATGGTAGCTTCCTGCAATAGCATTAGCAACTTTTAACCAACAAATAACACAAAGTTGGTTCTAAAGGCATTCAAATTTCAGACATCCCAAAAGAATTCCTCATGTAATATTCCTGAAATTTTGATGATTTTGCTTTTACTCAGCAATGTCGTTACATTACAATAACGTTAATAACGAGTAAAAAAATTGCCCCAAGCTCTGTTACATGAGATTATTCTTTAATAAACAAGAAACTACGTTTCCATCACAATGCCTGGGAACATGCACACTTTAGCCTCTCAGACCCAACTGATTTCATCACCTCCTTTTTTTCCCACTAACCTTCTCCTGGTACTGCCTGCGTGAGGAGTCCAGTGACTGAATGAGGGCGGTGGCGTGGCCCACAAACATGGCATAGCAGGTTGCACCCACGATCATGCTGAGGATGGTCAGCCACACATCCGTCATGCCCACAGGAGGGTACATGCCATACCCGATACACAGCATGTGGCTCATGGCCTTAAACAGGGCGTAAGAGTACTGCTGACCCCATGTGTCATTCTGAGAGGACAGAGAGAAAGAGAGGGAGAGGGGAAGAGATAAAGAGGAAAGGAAGAACCCAAATTAAAGCATGAATACAATTACGAGCATGAAAGACGGCGATTGTGATAGAGAGCAAAAGAAATAGGAGAGACGGTGAAAGAGGAACAAAACGGGACAAAGGTACGGACCAATGAGAGCGCGAGGAGAGAAAATAGCGTCGCGAATGACAGAATGTGAGAGAAAGAGTGTTAGACTGGAAAAAAAGTGACAGTGTTTCTATATATTCCTGACAGGACTCAGAGGGAGCCAGAGTAAAGGCCAGAGAGAGAGAGAAAGGGAAATATCACGTCCTTTAGCAGGAGGGTCATTACGAACGCCGCATGCACTTTCTTGATATGAGAAGATGGAGGAAAGCAGAAGGTACTGTTTTACAAATGCTAATGAAGCACAGTCACGGACAGTATTCGTCTTTTAGCAAAATGAGTCACTCGGCCTGGCACTTTTGGGCCAAAATACTTATCATGCAGGTCCAGGATATGATGCAGCTGGCCTCATTTCAGTCAGAAGTATTACTGTTATCAATATCACTTAAATATGGTTGCCAGTTTCAGCCTTTTTGAGTAAAAAAACCTAAAAGTAATTATGACTTTATTATGGAATTTATTTTTTAGAACCTTGTTTGGTTACACTAGACATTCTACTAACTTTAATAACTTTGTAACTACATGTTAACTACTTGTCAACTTATTGTCATTGTACATGTCAGAGTAGACTGTTAGGGGTAGGTTTAGGGTTAGTAGAAGAAGCTGACACATACTTGGATTCATCAAAGTGAAGTGTTCGGAGATATCGAGCAGACAGTCTATTAATACTCTAATGACTGCTAGTTACTTACTGTTAGTAGAATTTCTGAAGTGGACTATCAAAATAAAGTCTTGTCCCTTGTTTGTCACAGACAAGGCTTAAGCTAGTCCCAGACTAAATTGCATGTTTGAGCTGTCTCAGATGAAAATATCTTGCTCTGACATATCTTAAAACATGTCAGTGTCAATGTTCTGTGTTAAGATGCACACCTGTAATATTTTCTTATAAGGCATTTTTGTAAAAGTTGTTTAAATATCTTAATTTAACTAATGCTTAGTCCTGGCTTAAGCTAAGCCCCGTTTGTGAAACCGGGCCTATATCTTATCTTATATCTTCTTGTATTCACAAATTTGTTTCTTGTCATTTCAACTTTATAATTATATTTCACAATGCATCTTTATACTGTGACCATTCACTTTATAGTTCAAAACGGCAACTTTTCTTGTAATTTGCAAATTTATGTCTCATAATAAGACATTTTATGCTGCAGTCATAACTATAACTATTGTTTCTTTAAATGCAGCTTTTTTAAATCATTACTGTGACTTTATATTCCGCAATGTAACCCTATTATCTGAGTTTGTAGCTTTTTATCTTGCAGTTTGACTTTATATATCCCAATTTTTTTTATATCTTTTAATTCTGACTTTATATCAATTGTGACTAGTGATTGTAACTTTGTTACTTGTATTTGTAACTTTTGCTTCTTGTAATTGCAACTTTATATGTCACAATGTGGTTTTGCATCACCGAGTCTGATTTGATATGTCATAATCTGGCTTTTTATCTTGCAATTTGACTTAACGTCTCAAAACTGCAACTATTTCCTTCAACTCTCCTAATTGCAATTTCACAACATGGTTTATATCACAATATCTAACACCACACACTGGCCACTTCACGGTGTCATAATTTCATTCATATCTTGCAGTTGAGCTATTTCTTTTAATTGCTTTATATCTTACACTTTATATAAATTGTGACTCACAATGTGACTTTAATTCTTACTGTAAACTTAATCTCATAATTTTTGTAACTCTGAGGTGCAAGCAGCCTTCTATAATTCAAAATATTTCATCTTGGAAATTGATTGTGTTCTGCAGCAGTATAAACAAGCTATCTTGCGGCGTTTATATTTTCAGGGCTTCTTTTTTTCCCGAATGGATGTTGGGATTAATAAATCACTGGGAGCTGTGCCAATGGAAAATAAAGAGAAAACAGACACAGATCGGCCCCTCAAACTTACCACCATTTTGTTTTTGGCCACCCAGCAGTCTGAAGGGAAATCCTGCAGCATGGGCACCAGGAACTGCAAGCATCCGTCCCAGTGGCACAGCAACAACATCATCCCGATGAGATTCACGATGCGCACCATGGCACTAGCCAGGTCATAGGTCATGTGAAAAATCTGAAAGGAAAAGAGGTCAGAGATGTGAACTGGAATATGCCGCATTGGGTCACAATTAAGATTTAATCCTCACTCAGTTCTAGGCCACATTGTCCTTAAGCTGGTTTTTAGTAGCAAAACACTGGGCTTCTGGAGTATTACATAAGGCACTGTATCTCTTCTGCTAATGTCACTAATAGTTCCTAGGAGATCAGTGGGAGAGGCTGGTGTTACCCACGATCCATAACGGCACCGATGCACCACCCCCCAGTGGACAAAAAGGCGGCGTTCCCAAATAGCGGTAATTAAAGTGCGGAATCCAATAGATTTCCGTTAACTCGCAAGGTTGAGGGATCGAAGCAATTAAAGGGTCATGGTGCACGCTTTTAACTTTGCCATGGACAAACAATGGTTAGGTTGAGTAACACACGGCTGCCTGTAATCGTGGCTAATTGCTGCTTGATTTAGAAGCTGCTATTCTTTGGCAGAGCTAAAATTAAATCCAACTTGATGGCAAAGCAGTCCCTGAGTTTCAGATACGACTGTGAAGTTAATGTGACCTTCTGTCTATAATTGCTGACTGTGATTTTAACAAGTAGGATGTGTTCTTGGATCAGCTCCATTGTTGGTCCTAGAACATCCTCGCTTTTATCTGTCACCAGTCATTTGCCTACGATTAATTAAAAGAACAGTCCATCCAAAATAAATGTTTTATTGTTTCAAACCTAAAGGTGTCACATTGACTTTTATGTTCACCGGTAAAAACTGATCCTTCAGAAATCCTTCTATTAAGCAGATTTATTGCTCAAGAAATATTAATATTATCAATTTTGAAAATTATTTTTGCTGCTTAACCGTGATTAATTTTTTCAGAATTCTTTGATTAACATAATTTATGTGAAATAGAAATCTTTTGTAATATTAAACATACATTTAATGTAATTTATGGTCAATTTATTGCATCATTGCTGAATAAAGCATTAATTTCTTTCAAGAAAAAAAATCTACTGACCCAAACTTCATAACATCAGTGTATATAATTATATTGTAAATTTATATTAAATAAATTGGTGCATCCAAAAGTTCTTGTTCACATATATGTGTGTTTAATGCGCATATTTAGTATGAATACACAAACATGCATGTATATATTTAAGATTTTTTTTTTTTCAATTTAGACTAAAACAGGCCAAATCCCCATTCCTCAAGGAACACAAGGGTGAGAAAATGGCACGAATGTTCATGTTAAGTCAGAAATATTCATTGAATGGTTTATATTACTGTTAGAATTGTAGTTATGAGAAATGCGTATATTTGTTTGACTGAAATATTGCTGCTGGACCACCAAAAGAAACTATGAGCAGCTCCATTATTGGTACGGGAATATCAAACATGCTTCATATCACAGTTCATTTTCTTTTCATCATCTACAAGCCAACAAAAAAGCGTTTTATCTATTTGTGATAGATATATTACAATCTAAGAGTTTATAGAGGCGCATCTTACCTCTTCCCATTGGTGGATGTATCTAATGAGTCTGGACAATCTCAGCAGCCGAAGCAGACTGAGTATTTTAGTGAAACGCACAATCCTCAGCGCTCGTGCCGTCTTGTAGAAGTCCGAGTCAATGCGTGTCTCCACAATGAGGAAGATGTAATCCACAGGGATGGAGGAGATGAAATCCACTGCGAACCAGCTCCGAAGATATTTCACCTTGATCTGCTGAGGGTCCAGGATGATCTCTGTGCTGTCTTCTTTGACGATGCCCGTGCGGAAGTTCAGCACCAGGTCAACCAGGAAGAATGTGTCAGAGACCACGTTAAAGACTATCCAGGCGGGAGTGTGTTCATCTTTAAAGAAGGTGATGCCTACGGGGATGATGATCAGGTTTCCCACCATCAACAGGAGCATGATCAGGTCCCAGTAGAACCTGTATGACATCAAACGGACAAAGTGATTATTTAATGCCTTTGAAACAGAAGAGTCTGCATGACCTTTGAAATCATCAACAAATAGAAGCAATTAAAGACTATAAATTCAATTGAAATGCTGCTTCTTAAAATTGTGTTTTACAGAGACACATTTTTTGGATCCTACAAGTAAGAAAACTGGATAATAAATTAATTTATAGATATAATGATAATAAATAATAAATATCAATAGTTAGTATTAATGACAATGGCATTATAAAATGGTAATGTCATAATATAATTATTTGCATAATTATAATAATTATTATTATTGAATACAATTATTCATGAACATATCTAATTAACAATTACACATTTTTATTTTATACAAACATTATTTTATAAAAGTATTAACATGATCACTAAATAGATATTTTACCATTAAAATTTATTATTTATCATATTATATCTTGTTGTTTTTAACTAAAACAAAGACAATTTCAAATCACTTTCAGTAATTGAGATAAAGCAGAAATAAAATGCAGGTTGGGCCATTTATATGGATACACCTTAATAAATAAATAATAAAATGGCCACCATGGTCACCACCCATCTGGAAAAGTGTCCCCCCTCACATATACTAAAGTCCCACAAACAGGAAGTTAATATCAATTTTATTAAGGTGTATCCATACAAATGGCCCACCCTGTATAACATAAAAATTAAAAACTTCAAATATAACAAATAAAAACATAAATGAAATTTTGTTTTTAACTAACTAAAATAAGATAAATTACAAAAATTACTAATATTGAAACCTGAAATTAATTTAAATAATTTAATAAATAAAAATAAGTTAAATAAGTTAAAATAAAATAAATTATATAGACCTATATATGCGTGTGTGTGTGTGTTTGTCAATGAATCAATGACAAATGTACAAAACAAAATTACTAAAACTTAAACAAATAAGTTGAAAATACTGTTATAGAATGTAAATAATAATAAAATACACTTAAATATACTTCCTGAAACACTTTTTTAATCTAGTTGGTGTACACTCTTAAAAGGTTCTTCACAGTGATTCCATAGAAGTATCATTTTCGGTCCTGCAAAGAAGCATTCAGCCCAAAACAAAAACAACCTTTTTTTAAACTGAAGAACCTTCTTTCGCTACAAAGAACTTTTTTGTGAAACAAAGGTTCTTCAGATGTTAAAGGTTCTTTATGGAACCATTTAGACAAAAATGTTCTTCTATGGCATCGTGAAGCAGCTTCACATTTAAGAGTGTATAGAAACAATAGCAGATTTAAGAGTTCTACAGCTAAACTGCTGCGCTAGCAACACCAAGGTCAAGGGTTCAATTCCCAGGAAATATAATTGATAAGACGCATGCCTTGCAAGCAGTTAATATCTTCGGATAACTGCATCTGCCAAATGTACGAATGTAATCGCCTGCCATCATTTCCTCAAAATAAGTATTATGATGTCCGTAATCAGAAACACTAATCTAAAAAGCGCACTCAGGATTTCTTGAGAACGCTTCATGAGCACAGCCCCTGACTGACGCTGGAAATGGCTGGCTGTCTGGTCGGGCTATTACTTCTCGTTTATGGATGAGTTCCCTGTTTGGTAATTGGATGTGTCGTACGTATGTAAATGAAAGGGGCTGGAAGACATCCAGGAGACCTCTGGCAAGACCGCCATTTCATCAATAAAAGATCTGCTGGGTGAAACGTTTACACAAAAACAAGCCGCCATAATTGGTGAACGCAGCATTAATTACCCCGTTGGCCCTGACATACACTATAAACAGCCTTTTTTGGTTGTGTGAAACATTCAATAACTCTACTAATACTATTGACCGTATTTGCCTGGCTCTTTTCCCCACATGCTGATATTCTTTGTACACCAAAATCTGAAGTCGTGGATTAGCGTTCTTCATGTTTACCGTGGTAGAGAGCTGGTTGGTTACTAGATTCCAGTCCTTTGCTGCTGAGTTGTAATTAAGCAGAAATCGATCCCACAGAGGGTTGATAAACAGTTCCAGCTCGGTATGGATTGCAAAGAGAGAACGAGGCTCTCAGCATTTCAGAGTTGTCCAGTGGGATTAGGTGTTGTTTGACACCACGGACAAGGAAAAAAACACTCCGTTCGATTTCAGGTCCTTATATTTGTGTATAAATAGGTCACTAACAAATTGCTTCTGAAATGACTGCAGAAATAATAAAAAGCAGATTAACAATGATCTCACACAGTATTGGTTCATGAAGGTTACTGTTATCAGCAATCGTATTAGATAAAAAATAAAAAACATCTAAAAAGAACTGGGCCATTCCATGTCAAATCAACCAGAAGTCCTCAGAGGCTAGTTTCATTTTGATAAAGAATAAAACCAAAATATGAAATGGCCAAGACTCTAATTTAAGAAGTCAAATCTCAACGGATATTGAGATACGGTATCTTTAATACTTCTTAAGTTACAGGCACGCAAACTTTGGGAAGAGTCTATTTATGGAACATCTGTTCTTTGCAATTGTTCTGATAGAACTCTCAGAAATACAAAAAGGTACAAAAGTTCTCACTTGGACAGTACTTTTTCAAAAGGGACACGTTAAGTACTTATATATTCTCCTTTAAGGTACCGGAATGGACACTTTAGATACAAACATGTACCTTTTGAAAAGGTACCGCCCCAGTGACAGCTTTGTACATTTATTTCTGAGATGTAGATTTTTAGTTTAAGCACTATTTATTAATCAGACTTTCTTTTTAAAGTAAAACGACATGATTGGAAGTAAATTGACCCACATGGGTTTTGAGGACTGAAATTGTAAACAATTAAAGGTTACACTTTATTTCGATAGTCCATTTAGACATTCTACTAACTATAAGTAACTTTGTAACTACATTCTGTCAACGAATTCTCAGATTAAACTGTTAGGGGTACGTTTAGGGTTAGTAGAATAAGTTGACATACACTTGCACAGTTAGTCTGTGTGTCGTGGACTCAAAGTAAAGTGTTAGGAGATAGTCTACTAATGACTGTTAGTTGACATGTAGTTGCAAAGTTACTGTTAGTAGATTATCTATAGACTATCGAAATAAAGTGTTACCAGGTTTAATGTACTTATAGGGCCAGATTGAAATCCTCTCTGTTAAACCATATGGCCTTAAAAAAGAAGAATTTGTTAAGAACCAGTATCTAAAAGAATACTGACATAACTTTGATACTTTGAGTTAAAGCACACAAAAGAAAATATTACAATTACTTGATGATTATTAACTAATACAAAATAGTAAATATTCATTAATGGAATTTACTACTACTATTACTATTTATGTCTGAATATGAACAGATAAAAACATTTGAGCCAAGGATTTTCTAAAGTTTGGTAGAATTTGGAGGCAGAATGGTCCAGTTATATTTTGTTATAGAGTCAACTATGTGGCTGTTAAAACCAAAAACTGGCAAACTATTAATGACTGAATCTTAAAAGTGTTTGTCTAATTAAATTCTCAAAATGATACGAATCAAAACCACCTTTAACTGACTCGAAACTAACATTATATTATCTTAACATACCAGCCAATTTTTATTCAATAAATTCAATAAATAAAAAAATGTGTCCCGCTCAAACTTATTGTAATACATTAGAAACGAATCCAAATAATGCTAATATTATATTCAATCTGCTTCTTTTCTGTCAAGCTAATACTTTAATCTCATATATGTTAAATACCTACTTTTATATGTAATATAAAATCTGAGTTTAACCAAGTGGAAAAATACTACTTCCACATAGCAGGGCTCTATTTTACATTGCTTGAAATGAGCTTTGGAGGAGATTAAACAAGAACAAACCATCTATATGAAGTGTCACTAAATCTGCCAGATTATTTCCAGACAGTTTTCAGATTATAAAGGATTTGCCATTGACATTTACCCTTGGACAGATGCTCCAGTGGTCAAAGCAGGCAAAAGAATAAGTTTTACAGCAACATGTGCTGAACTGTTTGTACCATACACTTATGCAAGAACGAAAAGCGGCACACTGATACCAAAAGAAGTTCAACAACAAAATGAACGGAGTGAATAATAAATGATTGTAAAAATGATTTTAAGATATATATTAGTGCTGCCAATCGATTAAACGTGATTAATCACATCCAAGATAAAAGCTTTTGTCAACAAAATATATGTGTTTGTACTATGTATGTTTATTATTTAATAATAAATAAATACACATGCATGTATTATATTTTATTATATTTAAGAAAATATATGTTATGTTGACTTTCAATAAATGTTATGTTATGTTTATATATATACATTTTATTAATATACAATTGTATTGTATTATATAAATTGCAAAAATATGTAAATAATTTCTAAATATATACTTTATGTGTGTAGTTATATATACGTAATAAATATACACAGTTCACACACACACACAACTTTTATTTGGGTGTGATTAATTACAATTTAACATTTGACATCACTCATTTTTGTGTCATTTTAGATTACATCAGCCCAAATCCAAATATATATATATGTGATGTATATGATAAATATGATATACATGATAAATATACACACAACCACACAGTAACTATACTATATTTAAGATCATGTAGCATTCAAATACAAATTTAGGACTGCTGTCATTTACAGACTTTGTGGGGTATTTTTAATAAACAATATTTCCCAATATTTATAGCATGCTTTCCCTTAAATTCAGTGCCGATAACATACCAGCAACAACATACAACAACAAAACAGCCTGGGCATGGGCCTACCAATTATTTAATCTAATCATATCACATCACAGCATTTTCTTGGTCTACTTAATCTCCGGATTATATTAGAGCCTGTAAGCTTTCATATCTATATTGCTCTCTATACTGTAAATGCAATATGGATATGAAACTGTCAGCCCACGCTGTTATGAGAGCAGTAATTGTATTAAGAATATCCAATATCTATCACATTAACCACAGTATCACTCTAACCACGTTACAGCCATTCAATTCGCACGCGTAAACAAACGATATGCCACAAGAACATACACTAGAAACCACAAGAGGCATTGTTCGATATATAAGTCACGATATCAAATGCAGTCGGGTGGGTATGAGCTAAAAGGTATTTGGTTTGTGTTTTGATTCATTTTGAAGTTGTGTGGATCTTTAACGACCCTATTTAGGCTAAAAATCAACTGACAGACGAGAGCCACTGTTAAATGACAGCAGAGGGAACACATTTCATCCAAACAAAAGCCTTTGCAATAATCAGCTTTCTGTTACAATCTGCCAAAAATACACTCACTATTCTCCTTCTCTATCTGTTGCTGCTTAGCATATTATGAGTCCTAATTGTCTTTCCCAATCCCCATCCCTCCAATTGTGATGATCTCTCGGTGGAATCTGTGTCAACTCTACTCACCAGATCTAGCCATCATCCGAATGCTCTGCACCACATCTCAACCAGGGCCGCCGGAGTCCCCTGAAGAAAGCTAATGTGTCGGCTACATTAATATAGGTTTATGCAAGACTATTGCCATGATTCACTTGGGTGGCTGTCATGCTGCCATCATGCAAAAGAAACAACTGAATCCAGATAGCCTTAATGCTATTTCTTTAACTACTGTCACTTTAGAAAGTGAACTCTGCCAAGATCTACAACTATAGAAATGAAAGAAACAGGGCCCTCTGTTGCATTTCAAAAGTATCAACGTATGACCATAAATTCTCAAACATCTGATTTATCACGAGACACAATGTTTTATTCTTCAATGTCTTATTCTGAACTGAGGAGGAGGAACATTTAGCTACTCAGAACAAACAGAATAAAGCATTGGGAATGAATGCACGGAGATACTTTACAGTCCATTGTTCTTACATTTTTGGGTTTCATAACTGTTTTCTGTTTACAATACACTGCAGCATTCCTCTGCATTAATGCAGTTATTTCGACTGCCTTTCACACATACAGTCTTTACTTGTAAATTACCATTAGGAGATCATGTTCGAGCATGACCTTTTCAAAATTACTGGTAAATTTGGACAATTTACCAGTAAGCAAAGTTATCTTCATTATCTTTAAACTATCGTAATGATGATGTGCATGAATGGTATGAGCATTACAACCTGTCCTCCAATTAATACGCCCGTATAGGTCGTTTATCCTGAAATAGCACGCTACAATTGCACCCCTATTGGCAACGGAACATTTTCATATTCATGTTTTTTTTTTTTCTGCGCCATAAGTCAGGTTTTGTGTAGCTCAGTTGGAGGCGAATTACGTTATACGATAATATGTATATTCATGTGATCATGTGTTCAATCCCAGATAATGCAAATGCTCATAAAATATGCACTATAAATCATGATTTTGCACTATTTTTGCACAATAAGGTGCTTAACTACTTATAGAGTTGTTTTTTTGTTGATGGACAGACTTATGCATTTGACACATTTACTCTGTACTGTGTAGTTCAGTTTGAAGTCGTGTAATACAATGTCTCTGGGCCAAAGGCGCTACAGGAATGTGAACATTTGACACAAAAATCAACACAAGCACTTATCGCGGATACCCCTTCATGTTTACAAACCCAACACTGGGAGGCACGGCCATTAAGAGGTCATTTGCAATTAATGATGTCACAGAATTTACCGGTATTTTTACATGGATGTGTGTACCGAAAAAAAAGTCAGTGTGAACAGTGCAGTTTTGTATTTACCGGTAAATTATTAGTTACGGTAATTTTACAGCAATTTACTGTTATTACGGTTTTAAAAGGGGGTATAAACATACTTGATGTGCTGTTGGTTTATGTTTCTGCATTTAAATAGATGAAATATGTTCAGATCAAAACAGAATGTAAAGTGTAGCACACGTATCGCGATTGCGTCACTAGTGTAGAGAATCGAATTATGTTTCTCTGCGACTCGACCTGTCACAATTCAGATTTTTATGAAGGACAAAAACTATTTATAATATTATGTAGAAATATTTCAAACAAATCCCAGTAAATAGATGATTTTCTAGTGTGTGTATCTGTACAATATTGTATGAATGCATGTTTGAATTCTTGACTGACATCATAGCTTCTTAAATTTCATTTTAATATAACTTTTAAAATTCCTTGTTTTTTCCCTTTCTCTTCTAAATTATGGTTTCAGATACCTTTAATGTAACTGTTTTTTTTAATAATATTTCTATTTCTATTGACGAAAAAAGTCAGATTTTACAGTGATACACTTTTAAACTGTAACAACAAAATGGAACAAAACATTAAGCCATAAACAAGAATAATGTGACATAATTATTTTCAAAATTACTTAGAAAATGGCTCCAAAAAGCCTTTAAACTAAATTAAAACACAAAATATGTTAGTTAGCCAGCGCATAACACTGAACAAACACCCATGTATTGTTTGAGTAAATTCCCATCCATTAAAGTAGTACGTTTAGTCTATAATTCAATAAACAGGCTGAAATGTTTGCTTACGCTGCTCTAAATGACAGACGGAAATCTTTAGCTCTGTGAGAGAGCACTGCTTTCATTTTCAGCTGAAGCTAATGGAGAAATGATGTGATGCACCATATTGTTTAGCAGAAAATGATGTTTCCTACTCTTTCCAAATGTGCTGCAGAACAGAGCTGCTGTGGTGATTCATTAAAAAAGCATGTCTCTTTGCTTCCCTTATTCCTCAACCCCTTGAACACTGATGCTAACCTTCAACCCCCCTCTCAACAGCCTCCATTCACATTCTGACACTCTCTTCTCCTTTTCTGCATGAACCAGGTGGTGCAATCAGCAAATGGAAGTCCCTGCATCACCCATCCCCTTCCCTAACAGTGCTGAGGGGAGGAAGGTCAGAGAGCACGGGGAGGGAGGGATGAAGCAAGAGGAAGAGGAAGGAGACAAGGGCAAATGTGAAAATGACACCTGAAAATGCCAGACGACTAAGGACGGTACCTCTTGTGACAAGTGAAATTTTACAAATCACCTGCTGCTGTGGACATTTGATACTCAACAGGTCTAGATGTTTCCGGAACATTAATCTTACAGTACATATATATATAGATAGTCACAAAACTTCCAATGTACTATATTAGTATGAATATGAGTTTCTGTATCAGTCTTTTTTGTTCTGTATATTAGGGGTAATTCAAATATTACAGATAATGTGCTGGCATATATCTATATATATATTACAGTGTATAGCGGAAAGAGTAGTTCAAAGAAACAAAATAAAACAAACAAAAAATAACTTTTGGTTGTTTCTGTTTAAGATACAATAGAAGTCAATGGGGTCCAAACAAAACACAAAACTGGTTTCATTGGACCCCATTGACTTTCACTAAATGGACAAAAGCAGTTATTTAAAGTACTTCTGTGAAGTAAGTCAATACGGGTCACCTGAGGGTGAGTAAACGATGACAGAATTTTCATTTCTGGATTTGACTCAACACTGTCCTCCTCTGCACTGTATGACCCTGATCTCACATCATTTAGTTCGACTGATATCCAAAACACTGTGCCAATCGCTCATTAGAAGCACATATAACTGCTCGGCTTACACGCCATCCTGACTGTGCGAAGGCCATGTGGTCCATTTCAGCTACCTGGCTGTTTGTACTGCCCCCTCCAACTCAGACCAGAGTGCCATTAAATAAATTGTCTTGTGGTAATCCTCTCTGATGTTTGCTCCCAATAATGCCCGTCGTCATGTTAACCCATTTTGAGCACCCTATTTCCCGGCCTGTGCACAAACGAACAGCTCTGTCTGAGTGAAAACACGAGAGTGGTGGGCTAAATATGATTGTGTGACTTATTTCTATGCAGTAAAGTGAGCGATTACACTCGACTTCGGTGGCTGGTGCAGTGAAAGTTTCACGCAATGAATGCAGAACAATCACAGAAACTCCTAGACAGCTGGCGTTGGTGACACTGTTTGCCCTTGCAATATGTGGATGGTATCAATGTCATTCAAACAGGACAGAGGAGATATGACCAGGTGAGGTTAGGGAATGCAACAGCACGGGCCCGATTTTAATACCCCCGGCAAGCTCAAGGACACAGAAAGACGTTTTTAAAAGCAAAACCGTGAAAAGACTAATGGGCTGTATTTAATCTGCACAGACATGTGAGCAAAGCACTGAATCGTTTAATTTTGGAGAGCTCCTTGCTGGAGGCCCGACGGCGGTGGGAGCATTTGCATAGCCGATAATTAGACATGGGATTACCTGAAGTCACTGTATGGGTGAATGATCCAAAAGCCTGCAGATTTGACCCGTTCCTGCTCGCGCTCCACCGCCTTCTCGCTCCCGAACATTCGAAGCGAGAACTTGTTGACCCCCGGTTGAAGCATCGCGCCAAACTGCCTGTGCATGAAGCCCGCCTGGTACAGCTGCTCGTCGTCAGGCATGATTTGATCGATACCTTCCAACTTTACGAAACTCGACTGTTCTTCAGAGGGCGCCTGTTGTGCCCCGTCGCCGCTCTGCGCGCCCTGGCTCTCTCCAGGTCCGGGTTGCTCCAAGGGACCGTCGTCCTCGGGGCTCGCATCCCCGATGAGGCACCTCTGCTCCGCCAGATCCGCGTCTGGAGCATGCCGACTGGTGATGGAAGAGAGGCTGCCTCTGAATCTCCGGCAGTCGCCGTTCACGTTGGTTCTGAAGGGTCTCCCCACATCGGTCTCCGCGTCTCCGCTCTTGGCCTCGCTGACACCTTTACAGCTCCCCGTGGAGGAGGGTGAGGGAAGATGCTTCATCTTGACACTTTTCCTCCGAGTGTCCTTGTCGCCGTCTTCGCCGTCTCGAGTCATAGCACCCTTGTGTCCAAACTGATGTGGCAAGCTATAGAGCCGTTTGCGCATGGAAGAATGCACCCTATCCATTGTGATCGACCACCTTAACGGAACAAATGACAGTCGGTATCATCTGAGAGGAGACGAAGGCAGGAAAATAGGTCGTCAAAAATATGAATGCACAAATATGCATCCCGCTGCATCTGTGATACTAGACACCGAGAGCGCGCGCACTGGATGCGGGAAGACGGAGGGACGTGTCTGAATGAGAAACAATTTGACGCGCGTCTCAATGACAAATCATTGCAACCCCCTGTCCAAACTACTCTTCAAACAGCACTTACGAAGCCCCCGGCTATTGACACATCAGTAATCCAATGTGCAGAAGATGTCCAGATCAGTTGTGGTAACATGCGTGGGGATGGATAATCTATTACGTTGCCATAGAAGCGCAGACAGCAAATAAGCACGCACCACCTAAACCGACTGTTAGGGGTGTAGCAACAAACAAAAAAAACGTGACATGACATTACCTGTCTTCACCAAATGATTTACCCAATAATAACATTTCGCCCAATAATAACATAAACATTCATGAATGGTAAAAGTAGCGTTTTTACGTCATTCATTCTATTACGTCACGATGCCTTATGGAAAAGAATTGGTATTGTTCCATGCTAACAGCTGGGCATTGTTTATCAGTTGGCTTGACATGCATCAGACTAGCAGGGCGCGAGGAAGTCAAAAGAAAGAAAAGTATGTAGGCTATTCGTTCTACGTAAGGATTCAGACAGCGTTCGCAAACGTTTCCGTTAACGTAAAAGTTGAAATCGCGTACGCCGGAGAACGTAACCATAGCAACAGTTCGCCGCTGGAACGCTGTTTAAGATCAGCAACGCGGCAAAACGCAATACTTTATGATGGATTACTCCCAAAACACAGTCAAATAATAATTTAAACTTTTAATGTGTTTTCTGGGACGCCAGATTTGGGGTCGCGCGAGATCTGAAACAAAATAGGCTACCCGGAAAATTATTCAAATAAATAAATTAGCCTTTATAAAGGTCAATGGATAATTCCCACACTGCTACTTTTTAGTAGACTAATTTATTATTACACTATTATGATTATTATTTAATTTATTGTTACATTTGATTTTAAGGTGTCCTTGCTGCTATGCAATTATACATTTAAGTAGGCTACTGTGTAATATTAATTAACTACATGCACTAGCCATAGCTATGTGACCCTGGACCACAAAAGCAATTAGCAATAGCCAACAATACATTGCATTGCATTTTATAACAAAAATAATATATTCAGTAAATTTCCCACAGTAAATATATCAAAACTTAAGTTTTGATTAGTAATATGCATTGCTAAGCACTTAATTTGGGCAAGTTTAAAGGCGATTTTCTCAATAATTAATTTTTTTGCACCATCAGATTCCAGATATTCATTAGTGTTGGTGGACCAAAATAGTGTTGCTAGTTATGCTAATGAAGATATCTGGTGGACACAACGGCTATATTTTATGCCATGCTTTTATCTTGTGTTATCATATTCACCACAAATTGTGCAATTTTTCAGAGTAAAAAAATTATATAGCTATAATAATATTCCAGCCATTCAGTTTGAATAAGCTCATGCATGTTTGATTTTCAAAAAAACACACAGCCTTGTTTTAAAACAACTGTGCTTCTAATGTCATGCTTTTTTGTGTGGTCCGGATACAACATAACATGTCAGATGGTGAAGTCAGGGCACCAAGTGATCTGATGAAACTAGATACTGAGAGAGTAATGGCACTATAATCTGTAAGCGCCTGGGCAAAGACAGCTTTCTGCCTTCTGAGCAGAAAATGCATTGTGACAAACTCTGCCTTTCCAGGAATCAGTCATCCCTATGGCTATGGAGGAGAAACGACTGTGAGATTATTCTGTGTGGATGTATTTTTTGTGAGTGTGTGTATTTAAATATCATCTTTCCTTCTATTGTACGGTAACCTGTTGTTTGCATTGCAAGTCAGTCAGGCAATTTCATTCATGAATCTTTCTAGCAGAACATTAATGTTCTTTTCATAGCGGTGCACTATATAAACCAAATTTATGCGATGAAATGCATATTTACTACATGATTTAAATGAAACAGCTTATAATGGTGTTGGTGATAATACTTATGTAAATGGCTCATCCCAATACTGTTGCACAGATCATTTTTGGTGCAATGTCTATAACCGAATACTGAGAGGGTGGGAGGAGTAGAAACAAACGTCCAGAGACATTAAACGTTTAGAGGCTCTGAAGTTTCAGGCTTGGTCAGCAATGCCCCCCTCTGGTGCACAGACATATTTCTTTTAGGACTGCAGGGATAACAATGCAAGCCCTGTGATAGGATTATTTTTAACCTTTAAAACACCCCCACAAAGATGTTGATACTGAAGCAGATGGTATGTTTTTTTTTTCTGAAAACAATGCTACATTGTGTAAGTTGCACAAGGCTTGGATATTTTTAGCTTTTAATGTATGTAAGTGTCCTTGTTTGTAAGTACATGATTGTTTCCATAGGCACATCGATTAATTACCGATAATACAATTGATGTCAACACATATTAAAGGAATAGTTTACCAAAAAATTTAAATTTGCTGCAATTTTTAATCATGTTTGTGCTAACCAAGATAGTCTGTTTCTTAATTGGAACAGATTTGGAGAAATTTAGCAGTGTCACTTATCACGGATCCTCTATAGTGAATGGGTGCCGTCAGAATGAGTGTCCAAACAGATGATAAAAAAAGGACTTTTGAAGTTAAAAACATTACTTGTGTTGTATTTATTAGCTGTTTGGACTATTCTGATGGCACCCATACACTGCGGATTGATGAGCAAGTGACACAATGCTAAATTTCTCCAGATCTTTTCTGATGAAGAAACAAATTCATCTACGTCTCGGACGTAAATATTTAGCATCATCGTTCATTTTAACCAAACAATGCCTCGTGTTATAAAAAAAGACAACGCATTTGACCTTGGATAGTTTAATTGTTAAAAATGACATGTATATGCCTTAGTCAATAGAGATATTAATTTCTCTTCACATTCGGACTTAGTAGACCCTTTATATGTGTAAGGAGCTCATGCAGTGATGTTTTAAACCATGTGGGCTGTTTTCCATGGTTTGAACAATGCACTTTGTTAACGTATATTAAAGCTTAATTATACACAACCGAAAGCTTACATTAAAAAAAAGGTTTCTTCTACTGTATGTATAGATATTGCATAGAATAAAAGCCATGCTGTATACTATGCATACATAAAAAGCAATCAGCCATGTAGACAGTATAAAATGAAGTCACTGGTTTGCAAGAATAGTTGAAGAGATAAGTGCGTCAGTATGAAGAACATTCAGATAACTATAGATGTTTCAAGTGATTTCATACATCAGTGTACAATACGTGTACAAATTAAACATGGCAGGACATTTCGCAAAGCCCTTAATTGATTGATAGAATCATATGCCACCTTACCAAATGGTATACATTAATATGATAATCTGTACAAAAACTGTCATACCAGAATCTCGGTGGCATATTTGCGATAAGTTAAAGGCTTGCTTGAAAAGAAGTCATTCATAAATACACAAACAAACAAAAAAAAAAAGCCTGTATCAAACAGTAATTATCTTGCATGCAATTATTATTTTTTGTACTTTTGCCTGACATGGAAAAAAGTTGACTTGAATGGAAGAGATTCTAAAGAAAAAGCAACACAATCATGCAAGAAAATGTTCAGGATCAGGTTCCGTTCTGTTCACTCGTCCTCCTCACACCAGATTTATAAGGCATGCCTCGGGTGCTCATTTCTTCCGGTCTTCCATTTAACTCCACCTTTGATTTGATTACCAATGCGCTGAACCGTTCATGAGTAACGTTCATGTTGTCATGATGCGAATGTCTTAATCTGCAAACAACAAACAGCAGTGACAAAAGTGGGTTAGTAACGTGGTTTCAGAAGAGTAACTGATCGAGAAATGTCCTAGTTTATACAAATGAGCATCGCTTCCTGCATCTAGCGCTTTGAAATTGATTACACAGCTTTCTGGAATACTTCATTCTGACTGGGTCAACTGCGGCATTGTGCAAACAGATATTTCCTAACATTCATTATCTTCCATCGCAAACGTGAGAATCAGTCGGCTTATCAGCCAGGTTCACAAACTTGTTTTTGCTGTTCAGACAGTTGCATTTTCAGTTAAACTTATTTTATCTTGAATGCCATTTTTTTAATGTTGTATACATGAGGGTGTGAGCATTTTGAAAGAAACCAATGGAGAAGCAGCTCAGTGGAATGCAAAAATGCATTCTTTATGAAACTAGCATGAACCAATCGTTACATTTTTTCCGAAAACAATGCTACATTGTGTAAGTTGCACAAGGCTTGGATATTTTTAGCTTTTAATGTATGTAAGTGTCCATGTTTGTAAGTACATGATTGTTTCCAATGGCACATTGATTAATTACCGATAACACAATTGATGTAAACACATATTAAAGGAATAGTTTACCAAAAAAATTAAATTTGCTGCAATTTTTAATCACGCTTGTGCTAACCAAGATAGTCTGTTTCTTAATTGGAACAGATTTGGAGAAATTTAGCAGTGTCACTTATCACGGATCCTCTATAGTGAATGGGTGCCGTCAGAATGAGTGTCCAAACAGCTGATAAAAAAAGGACTTTTTTAATGTTTGAAGTTAAAAACATTACTTATGTTGTATTTATTAGCTGTTTGGACTATTCTGATGGCACCCATACACTGCGGATTGATGAGCAAGTGACACCATGCTAAATTTCTCCAGATCTTTTCTGATGAAGAAACAAACTCATCTACGTCTCGGACGTAAATATTTAGCATCATCGTTCATTTTAAACAAACAATGCCTCGTGTTATAAAAAAAGACAACGCATTTGACTTTGGATAGTTTAATTGTTAAAAATGACATTTTATCGTTATAAATGGCTTTCCTTTGTATCAAATGAACGCATATGCTATTTTGCCTCTTAATGACCTGAGAATATTTAGTATTACTGTAATGCTGTTGAAGTGTTGTTGCTACATTGTAATAGACAGCTTTTTTATATTTATTCTCACTCTAACCGAATACTCACCCTTGTGATGATGAAATCAATTTGTGTTTCTCTGACGTAGGTTTTTATCTTTGTGGTTGTTGGTGGAATTAGTTTTCCTTGAAAGCGAGATGACAAAAATGAGTCAGTGTGAGTGTCACAGTACAAAACACAAATTCCCGCATTTTACACTCGCCTGTATATAATTACACTTCCTTCATTCATTGTTTCTTTATACTCTATACATTTATATATTACGCATCCGCCAGCTTCGACAGTTGCATCATATTAAGTCTTATTTAAATGTAAATCTTATACTTACATTGGCCCAGCTGGTTCGTCATCTTAGGCAGAATGGGAAGCAAAACAACGACAATTTTAGTAGGAGGCTGTAATGGTTCCAGCTGGCACAATATTCACATTATTGAATGAATGGAGTAAACTGATTGCATTAAGTAGCTAAAAACAACTCAATGCCTTATTGTCTTTCAATGTTTAAGATATTGCTGTGCAGCAGAATAACACAGCACAAAGACTTCACTCCATCAGGTTTGCTGTGAGTAATTAAAAGGCTTGCGGTTTATAACGGAACAAGAACAGAGAAGAAACACAAACATGCAGCCCACTGAACGAAAAACTACATGTATGCATCCTATGTTAAATATCACACGATTTGTATATAGGTATACAAATACATGTACACACATTTTCAGCCTTTTGAAAAAAAATAAAAGATATAAAAGCTCATGCTCATGCTAACAAGGTCATTTGAAGGGTAAACGGCAACAAAACAGACAGCACTCCAGTTAATAAGGCAAAACAAAAATCCCGTTTCAGCCTAAATCAAACAAAACATGTACACACACTAAAGTACAGGAAATCAGTGAATATGGCCAATAATGTTAGGTTCAATCAAGCCACATGCAGGTCACTTACCAGTGTTTTAGGTTGTGCCATTCAGAGAGAAAAAACGTGTTAACGCTGTTAATTCTTGATGGCTTACTGATAATAACCACTAAAAAGTGTAATTTAATTATAAAATAATGGTCCAGTGATTCACAAGTAGGCTAACTAGAAATACCTGCACTAAATGTGTAGATTAGAAGCTGAACCTGAATTTATACACACAACACTGTATTTTACATGTACTTCTGCACACATACACGAACAATGTACAATAATGAACGCATTTTAATCCAACAAAACGCTTAAATTCGTCGTTTCTATTCACGACGATGAAATCTATACCGAGGATAACCACTAGGTGGCGATGCTGGACAGACAACATCCCATTTAGCGTCACTACAGCTCAAAGACGTTAACCGTTTGATAAACCGGTTCCTGTGGAAATATCGATTGGTAATGATTATATGTCAGAAATAGCACAGATAATTGAATCCCAAAGCGAACACTACTGCTTTAAACAGTCTTTACACATAGAAGAGTTCGTTTTATATATAGCAAGGGCTAAAGTGAATTCACTGGCATGCAGGATACATTGTTACAGGACTGGCAGGGTCTCGTTTTCCCTCGCAATGCATTGTAGGTGAGCTGTTAGTGGCGTGGGACTACTTCTCCACACGCATCAATAATTCACTGCCTACTACCTACCCATACACCGACCGCAGAGTCACATTTCTCTCGAATATCAGATTAGAGTCCAGATGACCTAACGCAGGTGCCCTACAGGAAAAGAGCTGTGTGTGTGTGTGTGTGTTTGGTCTGGATGGCCTAAGACTGAATTATTGAAGTAAGAGACCAGGTCAGGATCAGATAACAGAGTGTATGGTTTTCCAATAAACAAGTCAAAGGTCTTGTGACGCAGTGGGACAAAACTAAGTAAGTGCGGTATAAGATGACAATTCTTTCACACCTGATATATTACATGCACTACTGTTCAAAAGTTTGGGATTGTTAGAATGTCTCTTATACTCACCAAAAAAAAAACAATAAAAACTGCAATTTTTTAGTGACAGACATAATGCATCATATACTTCATATATATATACATACAACACAATTTAATGTTAGCTTTTACAATTATAAACATTAGCTAACATTAAATTGTATTGTATATAAAGAGGTCCTAATTTTTTTTCTGGATTAGATCATTTTTGGGATTAGAAAATGCTAAAATATTTTGTCTAAATTAAACACACACAAAAAATTATTTAACATTTTGCTGCATTAAGAATGTATCTTGACTTTTTACACATTTATAATAAATAATAATTTTTGGGCCCACTGTGGGTGTATTTATTGGCATTATATTACACAAACTGTGCTTAGGACAGTCATGTTTCTTGGCCTGGCAGGGGGGGGGGGGG